>CAKOAT010102044.1:0-52124 GCA_932364175.1 Eruca vesicaria subsp. sativa | reverse complement strand
CATTTATTAAAATTATTTTACCCAGACCTTCAATGTCGATAGTTTAATTATAGAGTTAAACTCATTAGTTAGTGTTAACTGATGAGAATAAAAAGCTCAGGTGGGGGAAGCCGATGCAAGGCATGGTTTATTAACCTTTACAGAGAAATAAACGAATTAGAAAAGGACAACGAGAATTAGAAGATGGAATAACAACCGTCGGATGTAACATCATCAGCACGCTCTGTGGTCCCCTCCACAGATGACGTGAATCACTGCTACCCCCACGTGCCCGATATGTGTCGGTACCTCTCAACTGGGAGTGTGAACTCGCTCCCCAATGGCTAAATCGAATCTCTTCTTTCAGAGTCTCCAATTAGCTTATTTCTATTAACCCTCTTTATCCAACATTTTTAATCTTAATCACCTAAATCCATTGATCATACTATATATCTAGCCGAATCTAAAGTAAGAAAATAAAAGGATAAGAGCCAGTAGGTTTAAATGAAAAGGCTAATAAATACATGCAAATGCGTTGAGCCTATTGACATATAATCCCCCCCCCCCCCCAAATCACGCGTTCTGTAGAAAGTTAAGCAACTAATAATGTTTTATTTTTATTGTAATTTGGTTTGTTTGGTAAATAAAAAACTAATATTGGTTTGTTTAATTCCTAACTTTGATTTGTATGGTAAATGAGAGAACGGTGTTTCACATTAGAAAATTAATGGTTAAGCGGAGTCCAAGGCATTTAAGTATCTAAACTACTTTAATTGTTGTTTGTTTAGATGGTCAACAAACAAATTCTCAATCGCGCAGGACGAAAATGATCATACACATATGTTTGCTTTGATGTCTCTATGTATTTGACTCATGAGTAGCTCAATCCAAAAATCCTGGAGTTTCACATGTGGTTATATGAACTCGCACAACATGAGAGCAAATGCATATTATGTGGTTTATATACACTGTCAAGGATCAGATGATTAGATGAAATTTGTCATCATATCTACCTACCATGGTATGTCCCCTACTAGCTAGTACTCGTAGCGTGGTTACACTACCTAGTTGCATGAGTCCATATATATGTATAATATTCTTACTTATCTAGTTACTTTAAGAGTTTGTGAGATCGGACGAAGACATCAAAAGAAAATATGATTAAACTAACGTCCATATGTGGCTATCGTCTATTTAAACCTCATTGAACGATTTATAGACCAAACATATACTTCCTTGGTGTGTATATTCATCTTTTATGATTGTATATATGATTTTTTAACACTGATTAGTTATATTACGACTAATAATTTTATATATATATATATTATGATGATTCATGGTTGACTGTACCATTCTAAATCGTCATATAAATTTTTTTTCGATGGTACTCTTTGCAATATGCAAAAAATCAAGAGAGTTTTTTATCACTTATTTTTTTAAATTCTGCATAATTTGTATAGAATTTCTCTGTGATTAGAAAGTTGGATATCTGGATGTAAAAACATTAATATACCATTTATCAAACCACTTGACTAATTTAGGAATTCCATAAATATGATTTTGTTAAAACTGAAAAAATGATAATCAGACATGTTTAAGATAATATCCTTCAATTTTTTTCTGCTAAAAAGCGTTCAAATTATATGTATGTAGAATTAGAAGTTCGTGTGTTTAAAATTTTCTTAAAACGTTTTCTTCCGTTTGCTTATTTATCTGTGCACATAAATTGCTTTACCACTGTCTCAAGAATGATTTCAGATACCTTTACCACGTGTTACGTGTACGTAGTACACAAAAATGCGTAGTTGCAGTGCAAAACTGCAAACCGCTTTCAGAACATTGCTTTATTCTGCTTAAAGAAAACCAAACTCCAATGATTAAAAAAAGCAAGGAAACAATACTTTCAGTACAAGAAGCATAGAAAATTTTAATTATCAACAACTTAATCCGAACTTTGTTTCTACAAGAAGGTCGACTTGTATATACAATTATCGTTTCATAAAAAAATATATATATAAAAATCAAACATCTGTTCTGTAACTAGATGAAAAATCACAATTATGTGAGTATTCAAAATCTACAGCTTAAATCATCAAAGCAGATTTACATCTCACAGAAAGTCGATTTAAATTCACCTACAGTTTAGAGAGATATATCATGATTAAATTAATTTTTGGACAACTTTTTGAGTCCTGATTGTTTTAAATTATTTTTTGTTTATAACACTTGAACAAGAAGAAATAATCTTTGGGATACAATGCAAAAATTAAGAAATTAAATAGGATGTCACTAGACACCACACAAACAAGGAGAAGAAATAAATAAATCTCACCCATTCCCATTATTGTCGAGTTTCCATAATGAGTAAATGCTGTAGCCAAGCCGGTGTATCTCGGGCTGTCGTATGATCGGGATTGGCCATTTCGGGTGAAACGAAACCTCATTACTGAGCCTCCAACGTGAGTAGATGATGAAGCCACACCGGAGCGTTACGGGCGATGTAGGATTGATGACGAAGGTCGCGTGTGACACTCAAAGCAATTGCTGCTGCTGCTTCATTTCGTTCGGGAAGGGCATGATCCAACCTCCATGAATCGATCCTTGCAAGAAGGAAGAAAATGCTGTGACGAATATGGCTGAGGCTAAGGTAATTCGTCGTGGTAAGAGCATCATGTAGGGTTGTTTTAAATTACTAAGTCTAAATTTAATTAAACTGAAAGTTGTATATCCGTTCGAAGTTGTTTGGATTAAAAACGGTATATATATATTTGAAATTGGTCATATATATCCACTAGAGTTTCTCCGTGAAATCACCACTAATGTTAATCACCAACTAACGTATATGTCTAAACCGTAGCTATTTAATTAAGAAAATACATGTGGGGCTTTTAATAGAAGAAACCAAACTGAAATCGCAAGGATTGTTAGAAACATTTTAGAAAACGAACGGAGTAGGTTTCTGGACAAGCTGGGGAATCTTTACTTTTTTTTTCTAGGAGATCATTCACACATTATGAAGAGTAGATTGTTGATCAAAAAAAAAAAAGAAGAGTAGATATCTATAATAGGTGGATATATATAAAAGGAAGGTGAATATAGAGGAACGGAAAAAAAGATTTAACCTAAAAGAGGAAGTAAAAAGAAGTTAAAATTCTCTTTTCAAAAAAAAAAAAAAAGTTAAAAGAGGTAAGAAAAGTAGTAGGACAAATGGTCAATAGTAATAGCAATGTTGAATTAAATTTTATTATCTAGAGATATAACTTTTTGCTGGGTCACATCTGGACCAAAGTGTGGAGCACGATTTATCTATTAGATTAATAAATAATAAATATATATTTTGTCTGGGGAGTTTTCGATTGGAGCATGAGAAAAAGTAGGAGGTGTGTTTTCGAATTATCATTGGCTCACCTTTGTACGTGACTGTACGGATGACGTCGATGTATTTCTAATTTTCTACGCCCTAATTTTCTTCATTTTCTTAATTTTCTTCATTTTCATAATCGAACAACTAAATGTAGAAAACCCATATATTTTACAAAACAATGTATTCATAATCTTGAGATGGCTTGGGAAAAAAAAACCATAGTACCATGGAGATACATAGAGACATACAATTAACTCAAAATATATATATCTATTTCGGACCTGTTGGTAAACATATTAAGCCAGCAGCCATTAAGCCAAAATATAAGTTGGTTAAAATATTAAGCCAGCAGCTAAAAAGATGTTCGTTTTCTCAATATAAATAGTCTGCGTGGTCCTCTCTATTTGTATACATGTAAATCTTTAACTATTTTCTCTCCAAAAAAGGATATTTTTTGGTGCAACTAGCTGGACAAGACGTTCGATAAGCTGAATTATTATTGTTTCTCAGTTACGTTTTCGTTTATGACTGCAGAGAAATATATAGTCGGATGGATAAAACTTTGCAAATGCGTTTGAACTAGACACATCGCTACTACCCCCATTGCCTCATTATCTCTGTAACTCGTTGATTAGTGATAATTAAGGTAATGGTTAAACTGTATTTTGCAATATGACTGAGGATAAAATACAAATCATCTCAAAACTATATAATTGCAATAGCAAGTTACTAATCATTCAAATAGAGATAGCTGTAAGATTATCTGCTATAAAACTAAAATACAAATTATGGGAAAACAAAATAAACGTGTCTGACGTTCGACTACTAGCACAATATAGTTTTATATCATGTATGATATTCAGTTATGGTTATTAATAAATCCCAGACGTTTATTTGTTAAAAAGTCCCAAAGGTTAGGATGAACATGTAAACACTACAAGAAAATAGCTCTATTGCAACAGAAAAATTGCAACGTCTATTTTCGTTAATAGTTTGCTATGATTATTGTAATATTTTTGCAATAATAAATATTTTTTACAGTTTCGTTACAAATTTATTGCAAAATTTCAACTATAACAGACGTTGCATATTTTCATCACTAAATTGCAATCTTCTGCAACATAAATAAGTATCTTGCGAATTTTTGCAAGAAACATTCAACATTTTTGAATCATTGCTAATTTGCAAAAATAAAAAAGGGAAAAAATTGTGGCAAAAAATGTGACGATGATTATATATTTTAATTTCAATAGAAAAGGTTAACAATTTTCATATATTATATACAAAAAAAATTAATATATATTTATATTGTATATTTAAACATGGACCATATATTTTTAAGATTTCAGATTCTTGAGATTTTGTTAATAGTTTTATTTTGTTATAGTTTATTTATCCCTAATTCAAAATAAAAGGAAATTAGACAAAAAAACAATTATTTACATATTCTCTCAAAGATAACTACAAATTAACTCTTACAATATACGTAACTTCTTTACCTCTTCTTACTTTTTTCCTTAACTCAGATAAACAAAAAAAAAGGAATAAGTAAACAAAAAAAACAGACACGTAATGGACTAAGTGCATAACACATTGACCATATATGAACAAGTCACATGTATAGTTCGAAGCTTGTTTGGATTTAACTATAATGGACTAAGTGCATAACACATTGGATTTTAAAGCATCATAATTTTTAGCCATTATATTGGAATCAAATTTAAAAAACATTAGACCATTTTTAATAGAAAACTTCATTTTCCACCAAAATAAAATAACTTCATAACAAAATAAAATTTTATTCAATTTATAGAGTAAACCTTGTGTTTTTTTTGGAGCTAAACTATATGATAAGATTTAATAGTTTACGATTAAGCAAAGTATGGTTATAGACCTCATAAACCTTATGAATACTTTTATGAGATCACAATAGACTGTTTTTTTTTTAATTGTCAAACGATTGATAGATAATTCTTGAAATATCAAATAACATCATTAAACGAGAGGGCAACATTGGTCGACATATCATTTGTGAAAAAATGAGACAGTTTTTGAAGAAATCAGAAATATTTTCTGAAACGGGTTAATTATGTTTTTTGGAGCTAAGCTATATGATCAAATTTAATAGTTTACAATTAAAATAAAGTATAGTAACTCATAAGCCTTGTAAATGATGTGCTGATGTAAACAATGTTACATCAATCTATTTGTCTTTTGACAAAAAAAGAAGAAAAAAATATCAATGTACAATAGTCCATCGAATAGAAAAGACAATGTTTTCAATTTATGGGATGATATTATTAATAAAAATATATACTTAAAAAGAATTAAATTTAGCTCTAACAAAAGTTAATATATTTATAAACATCTTATTAAAACAATAAAAGTATTTTGGGATGTAGTTGTTTACATCAAATAGGATATTGACAATTTGTAAATAGATATAATCACTGAGTTACCTGATGAACTTAGTCTCACAACTCACATTTGTTCTTATAGAATTTTGCAGTTACGCTGATATGGACATTTCTGTTGGTTTCGAAATTTAATTATAAAAAAACATTTTTCTGAAGGATTCAAAAACAACTACAAACATTTTCTAAAGGGTCTAAAATTATTTTATGGAGAGGCTAGAAATATTTTCTGAATGGTTCATAATTAATTTTTGAAGTATTTAGAAACATATTTTAAAAGGTTTAGGATATTTTCTGAAGGATTCAGAGAATTCTGACATGTTCAAAATTTTTTCTGACGGGTTAAGAATTTTTTTCTGAATGGTTTAGAAACAATTAAAAACATTTTTTGAAGGGTTCAAAATTATTTTCTGAATGATTTAGAAACACTTTCTGTAGGGTTAAAAATTAATTTTTAAAGGCTCATAATTGATTTATGAAATGTTCAAAATTTATTGATAAAAGAATCAAAAACATTTTTTGAAGAATTCAAAATTGATTTCTAAAGAATGTAGAATTGGTTTTTGACGGTTCAAAATAATTTTCTGAAGGGTTTATAATTGATTTATGATGGATTCAGAATATGCGTCTGACATATTAATCATATGTTTTTGACGGGTTAAGAATATTTTTCCGACAGGTAAGAATATTTTTCCGACATGTTATGATTTTGAAAGGTTAAAAAACAATTACACTAATTTCTAAATGGTTTTTGAAGGGTTTACTATATTATGAAATAGAAAATAAAATAGGATTAGAGCATTTTTACGACTGATTTTAAAATTAAATATCGAATGAGATTGAAGGTGTTCTTAAATTTGAAATTAATTACATGCATTATCATATAATAAATAGTACGAAGAGTGTTTGTGTCCACACACATTTAAACAAAAATACTTTTTGATAATATTATTAAGCTATTTGACAGCCAAATACGTCAATTCTAGATATTTATTAAGGGAAAAAGATGTGTATGGAGATAGTTCCATATATACCAAAATATGCTATTTTGGTCTTTCTTAAGGCTTTTTTCCAAAATAAGAAAAAGATGAGGTTTCAAGCGACCATCATATTTGCGACACATATTACTATTTTCTCTAACTTTTTTGCTATTATTTTAATACTTTAATAAAGAAAGATAAATAAAACGAAAATTATTGTTTTTTTTTGCTGAAGGGAAAATAATTGTTCCACCCCATTATCATAACCATTAACTGCAAGGAGAAGAGGATCCTTTTAAGGAGAAAGCAGAAAGAGAGGAGAGGAGAGTGTGAGTTTTGTCTCTTGTTTCTTTTATTACACACAAATAGATGAAACGAGGAAAGCTATTACTTCTTTTGTTACTTCCATAAAAAGATCCTTCCTTTCTCAGATAATTTAGTTTTGATCATCTTCTCTCTTTTATTCTCGTAGCTCCTCCATTAATGCTTATATAGTCTCTCATATCTTCCTATTTATACACAATCCTGCTTCTTAGCTCACTCTTCTATTAATCTCCTCACAAGCTTCGTGGTTAGGTTTCTATATTTATTAATCCTTTTGGTCACCGGTAAGATCTTTTCTTCATGATCTTTCTTACTTTTTGCTTTCTAATCTTGGATCAGTCTGATAGATCCGCTTTTCTTTCGATTTGATGTTTTATATCTGCGTTTTGTCATGTTTTTGTTTTGTTTCGGCTTAAATCTCACGAAAAGTTGCATATTTTCAATTAATTCCAAGAGCAAAATAACATCAAAGTTGCATCTTTCATTCGTTTTAAAGCAATCTATGTCACAAACTAATAGATGTGTACTTTATATCATTTTGCTTTTTGGGTACTTAATCATCTTCATCTCTCGTTGACTTAATCAATCTCCTCCCACACACACACACAAAAAAAAAAAAAGAAATCAAATCCCAGGGGAAAAATGGCTCGTTTTATGTGTATGACTTAGTCTTGTTATCGAGGTGGTTGCACCATTAATCTTATGTTCTCTTCAATAAACCAAGAAAAAAAGCACAAAAAGTATATAAATATAGATATTTTTTACTGTGACAGGGAAATTAAACAAGGAGAAAGAGATGGTGAGGGGAAAAACTCAGATGAAGCGAATAGAGAATGCTACAAGCAGACAAGTTACTTTCTCAAAGCGAAGAAATGGTTTGTTGAAGAAAGCCTTTGAGCTCTCAGTGCTTTGTGATGCTGAAGTTTCTCTGATTATCTTCTCTCCTAAGGGAAAACTTTATGAATTCGCAAGCTCCAAGTACGTTCTCTTTTTTATATATATCATCTACAGAGAAAGAGAGAGAAAAAAGTTTTGTTTATATCCTTGGTTTATACTGTATCTGGATCTGTTGGCTGTTTATGGAATCAAATCTCTTTGACGTTTGCTTATTATTAGAGAGTGTTAAGTGAGTTTCTTGGTTTCTACAACTGTAGGGCTATTAATAAAGTAAAATTAATTACATCATCTTATTTGTTTCTTTTTTAACGAGTACATCATCTTGTTTAATCCTCTGATATGTCCTTCTCACATAATTTTGTTTCTGAGTTATGATAAAACTTAAAATATCAAAGAATTTGAAATACTTTGCACTTGTTATATATATGTAAATATTTGATTACTAGAGATCATGATCACAACTCCTTGAGTTTGAATTAAACATTCTCTTAAGTTCATTCAGAAATCATAATTATGTTGCAATTAGTATTCTTTTGGCAGGAGATGCTACTCAATCTGGTATAATTAATCTGATTTGTTATCGCTTTAAGAAAAATCATATATTGCTATTAGTGCCGATTAGGAAATTGTTTCACCAATCCTGATTGATAAATCATGCATGTTTCAATTCATGCTCATTCTTAATATTATGCAGTTAAGTTTGCATGTTTTGGTGCTACTATTTCGGATTTTGCATCCAAATCTCATGACAGCATCTAAATGTAATAAGAAAGAAGTAATCTTGTACTGTTAGGTAGAAGGGAAACCAAATGTACTTTTGATGAATCATTACATCTGTAAATAGAAAAGCCAGCTTTTGATCAGATGTTTCAGACGGTTTGTTGTACTTCTTTCTCTCAACCTAACTTAACTTTAAGTAAAGATACTCACATGTTTTTGGTTTTCCAAAATGTTGGGGAAAAATCACATATAGTACACGACTTTTTAAGTTATGTCCTTAAGACTTGTGATAACTTCACCTAAGAAAGTTTTTATGTTATCTTGTCTGTTTTTTAACAATTGATTTGGCTCCTTGCATTGTTCTAACTTAATCTATGAAACTATTTTCAATGTTTTAACAGTATGCAAGATACCATAGATCGTTATCTGAGGCATACCAAGGATCGAGTCAGCACCAAACCGGTTTCTGAAGAAAATTTGCAGGTTAATTATGATATCGTATAATTCTTTATTCAATACAAAAATAAATTGGCTTAACAAAGAAATATCGTATATAGTACGTATATAATCTCAACGTCACTTATTAGTACTAACTGTCACTATTGTCAAGCCACATATTTAAGGTAATCACATGCAATAACATTTTGTGATATAACCAACAGCATTTGAAACATGAGGCGGCAAACATGATGAAGAAAATTGAACAACTTGAAGCTTCCAAACGGTTAGTGATCCAATACACACACATTCTTGACTTGAATTACTCTATATGCATATAATAAGAGTTTGATCATATTAGTATTTTCTTACTTTAATTAGTAAACTCTTGGGAGAAGGCATAGGATCATGTTCGATAGAGGAGCTGCAGCAAATTGAGCAACAACTTGAGAAAAGTGTCAAATGTATTCGAGCAAGAAAGGTATTTATATCATCCCCACATTATTATTCTTATAAAAGCACTCATGATTCTAACTTAGTTACTCATCTCTTTTAGACTCAACTGTTTAAGGAACAAATTGAGCAGCTCAAGCAAAAGGTAATGAGACTCAAGTTGTGGAATACTCCAACTTGATAATCTTCTTGTGCTTGCTTTTTACAATTTGTATAAAAAAACTTTGCAGGAGAAAGCTCTAGCTGCAGACAACAAGAAGCTCGCTGAAAAGGTACAATATATTCTATAAACGAATATATCCTATGTTTCTCTAGTTAGGGTTGCACTTGCACATAGTTTTCTTCTAAAAACAAATATCTCATATGGTCTCTAGTTAGGATTGCACTTGCACATCGTTTTCTTTTATTTGCTTATGATAGTTAAAAGTTTGGTTCTTTTTTTGGGTTATTCGATTGTCATGACTCATGACCTTGATTGTCTGTGTGTTTATTCTATCTTTTTTTTTCTTTTGCATCTATTAGTCTTGTGTATATATTAATAAGTATTTCTTTATTACAGTGGAGATCTCATGAAAACGAAGTTTGGTCGAATAAGAACCAAGAAAGTGGAAAAGGTGACGAAGAGAGTAGCCCAAGTTCTGAAGTAGAGACACAATTGTTCATCGGGTTACCTTGTTCTACAAGAAAGTGAACAAACCACTCTTCCATATAGAAAAACAAAAAAAATAAAGCAAAAAAAAAACTAAGTAAGAAAAGCCTTGGCAGCGAATGTATAAGTACAAGTAACAAAACTCTAAAGCTGCTTCTCTTGTTGTCTTCTTTCTCTCTTCGTCAAAACTGAAC
The DNA here is from genome assembly GCA_932364175.1 of Eruca vesicaria subsp. sativa. Lineage (NCBI taxonomy): Eukaryota > Viridiplantae > Streptophyta > Magnoliopsida > Brassicales > Brassicaceae > Eruca > Eruca vesicaria. Next base: position 41,709 of record CAKOAT010102044.1, on the reverse strand, counting down.
TGCTTCTGTTATGTATCTATTATTATGTTCTTTTTATACACTTGGCTCTGTAGAATCTAGTTACGTTTATTGTTCATTTTCAAGTTTTATTATTATGTATATCAAGTTAGGCTTTTTTTTCCCTCCACATCTGGAATACCTATATGTAACTTATTAATTGCTCGTAGCCCTCCCAGGTTGAGAGTGTACCCACCCCAAAGATCTGATGCTCTATCTTTCTTTAAACAACTGCCGCCAACAGAGAACTCATGAGCAAATTGATTCAAGATTACTTTTTTCTTCAACTTCAGTCATATAAGTATACTCAGAGTCAGTGGTCCGGTGTCATGCACATATCGACCAAAACCTTAAACCTACCTACATGAATAACTTTAATTAATTTCTGATCTTAATATATCCATAATCTTTCAGAAATGACGGGAAAATTAATTAACTTTGATCAGTCCATTCCGCAACATCAAAGTTCATTTAAACACTGAAATTCGAATTGGTAACTTTGAGAGCCACTTCATTTATACGGTTTCTTTGGATGTATAATAGTAAAGTTACAAACATTACCTGAACAGTAATCATACGCTAGAACTTTCCTGATGATTTACTTTTTAACTTAATGCCACATAAATATGTTTATATTCAGACACACACACATATATATATTAGAGACTATTTTTTTATATATAGCTTTTGATACGGCGCAATGAGTTCCGTTAAAAATAAATTTTAGGCGGTCCAGAGTAATGCAATCAAGATATGAATTTTCATAAAACAAGAATTATCGGCTGTAATATATCATTTATGTAATATTTCTCATAATTTGGAATAACATGATTAACCAGACAAACAAAAAATATGTTTGTGATTAATATAATCAAATTACTTCTAGAAAATGTAACTTTTACTAGCATTAGTAATTAAACTATTAATTTTATTTAATATTTTTTTAGCAACAATCGTAATTATAAATGATATAATACTAGATCTCGAATTTTGAAATTAGTTAACCAAAATAGGGGGTTTTAAAGTATGATTAATCAACTTAATCACCTTAAATATATATATATAACTACTGGGTGTTTTGAATGTATATGCGAACATAATCGTCTGAAAAATACTTGTTAGTTTATGTTTCCTAATTCAAAAACCAGCATAGTAAGTTTTTTTTATATTTCACATATTTTGAATCAAACATCAAATTATTTATATATGATAAAGTTTTAATAAAAATATATGTAATATGTGTAATTGATTAATATTTAATGATAAAAAATTAGTCTCAAATTTTTTAATTCTTATGATATAAAACATTATTTCTGCATAACATCACAATTATATGTAAGAGCTATTTTTTCTATAAAAAATTATTTTTTAATTTTTTGTTGTTACCAATATATCCAGACTCTATAAAGACTCGCTAACAAAGAAAGGGTTTTGTATCTATGACATGATTTTCCGTGAATTATGAATATTTTATTATTATTATATGATCAATTATCTAATAAAACATATAAATCATATATTATTAATATAAATTTTGTTTTAAATGAATAATACATTATATATAAAAAATATTAAGGATATCAATAGTATAAATTTTGACGGGAGAATTCGAAAATGAAAATTATTTCGAAAATAATAGTATAAATAGTTGTTTGGATAATAGATTATGTATATACGTTGACAGACGAAGAAGAAAAAAGATTAATATACATGAATGAGATATTGGATCGGCATATGCTTTTTAGATACAGATTTTGGCCCATTAATTTTATTATGTAAGGATCTGTTTATAAAAGGACTTTCATTGCAATAATAGCCCATTAGATATTGATAAATGGGTGGGGTACTAAAATCGAAACTTTTAAAATTATACTAAAAATAACAAAAATCAATAATACGAGGACCCTTGGAAAAGACAGACCAGTGAAGCTTTGCCAAACTCACAAAAAAGGTCCCACTTCACCATCGTACTTTATTCCAAGGTTACTACGTGGCAGTTTATGATTTGTTCATACTTAGTTACGGCTTACCTTATTGTTTTGGTATGTCATATTCGAAAGAAATTGAGTGTTGGTAATCCCAACAAAATGTTTAAGATAAGAACAAAGAAAAGGAAAACGTTTAATAAACCCATTCATGCGAATGCATTCACACGATCTAGAATATATGTTTTTATAAAAATCCAACTTTAGAGATGAAATTGGCGAGACAGTGGCATCGTGACGGAGTCAAGAAAAGGTCAAAGAACCCAATTCTGGACGAAATTGGTCTCACATGGCACGTTACTCTTTGAGACCGAAGACCCTTCACCTTGCACGTAGTAATTATGTTGTTGGAACCTAATATATCCAAGTACAAAACTAGTCTTATATATAAGCAATTCTATCCATTTTTCACAACACGAAGAAAAAAAATGATAAATTATTGTACCCTATCTGTAAAAAGGGTTCGGTGTTGCAATCCACTGAACTAGGATGAGACGACTGAACCGGAAATTCAGAATTGTTAGGATCACCGGCCATCAATGCTGCCGAGTTTGGCCATAAGTCTTGAAACGATTTTAAAACATGACCTTCCTCGGCCTCAAACTATTGTTACAAACATATTAAAAACATATATGAGTTAGTGATAATTCTAGAAAATCATAATTTTGAGATCTAAAGTGAAAACCTTAATCTTGAGTTGTTTGTTTATGTCTCCGAGTTGTCTCTCCTGAAATTTCAAAGTATATTTAATTATTACAACGTATATATATATATATATATACACATACATGTAGCAATTTCCTATGTAACATTTATGACTTGCCTTTCTCCGAAGAGCTTCCATTTCTTCCATCATGACTTGTGTCTGCATGTACAACAGTTGCATGATTAATTCTTCTTTAATTTTATGACTGTAAATGAAACAAGACCGGTCAGTTGATACAACCTTGCGTTGCCGAGTCGCAGTAAGAGCGGTTTCCAGCTGCCTCTCCAATGCTTGTAGTTCCTTCACGCCCATTTTTCCAAGATCTTCTCCAAGCATATGCCTTTGATGATTAGCATGAATATCAACACACATCAACTATCCAGCTCTATATATATAATATGTATAACGGAAGATCATGATTACTAGAAAAAGAAATATCATGATTAGTATATAATTTTAAGGGCTTAGAAAATTGTTAATAGACCTATTAGTGCGAACAAGAGATTCGTATTTGGCTTTCAGCTTTGTCACCTCCTGACAGAAATTCTGCACCATATATAATTATATAGTGAAATGCATATAGTAGCAAGAGAATTTGAAAGTAAGAGACGTTATAAATAAATGTAATTATCGTCTATTGTATAAAAGAAAGTACGTATAACATACCTGTGTAGACTCTTCCGGCCTATTATTGGTCAGAGAACAGTTGTTGCAACGACGATACCGTTCAATTGTTCTTTCAACTCTGCAAATTATTTTATTTAGAAATTTTTTACACGCGAGTGATCATTAAAACTCAGTACTTATGTATAATGATTTTTCTTACGACCAAGACCAACAAAAGAAGCCCTAACTTTTATCTCTAAACCCCATTTGGATTTTGGCATCTTCAAGATGAAAATAATCCAGATCCAAATAAATAAAATTATAAAAAAAAAAAAAACAAAGTAGAACGTACGGACAGATATATTGGCATATGATAACTGATCCAAGAGAGAGAGAGAGACAGAGATAAAGTATAACGATGAACCCTAGTTACCTTTGGATAAAATACACAAAGTCTTTAAAAATACCCACTAGACAAAAGCTTGATCAGATCTTGAATCGTACGATATAGCTAGTGAGTAATAAAAGATCCCATTTAATCAGTTTTATAAGAAACCTAACTTTATTGAATGTAAAGAGCACAAAAGATACCCGACACTGCCGAACTCGTAGAGCTTGCCACGGCTAGAGAAGACGATGAGAGCAACTTCAGCATCGCATAGAACAGAGAGCTCATAAGCTTTCTTCAACAAACCATGTCTTCTTTTTGAGAAGGTCACTTGCCTGTTGATTTTGTTCTCTATCATCTTCATCTCTACTCTCCCTCTCCCCATATTTTTTTTTCTCTCTCCTTTTCTTGATTCTGATTTCTTCTCTTCTCAAGAATTGGTAATTTTTTTTTAGGTATAGATCAAAGGAATATATCTGTCGTACATGAAAACGTGTTATATATGTATATATATATATGTACACTTTATATTTTGGTTGTTAGGTTAATATGGTGAATGATTAAAGAGTATTTGCACTCCATACACACACTAAAACTCATAATTCACTACATACCCTATTTATTCCTTTATCTCTCCTCCCCACGCATTACTATTTTCCCCACAAAAAATGGAAAATCCTTAATTTCCCATTTTCTTATGGATTTCTATCCAATTCACTCATGATTAAATATCTTTAATCGTTTTCTTGACTGTAATATAAGCATGTAATAGCAACAAATTATATTTTTTAGTAACATAAAATATAAATAAATAAACTAGGAATGCTGTCAATTTTTGACGGAGCAAAATGATAACTATGTTCTCGTAGTTTTAGTTAGATACCTCAGAATGGAAATCTGCTTGTAACAGTGGGACCACTAGAAGTTCCATTATTTACAATAATAATTATATTTTTCTTTGCTCTTCAAAGAGCTCAATATTTCAATTTCAAGCGAATTCATTTTTCAGATGTTATAGTTCATGTCCATGGCCAGTAAGTGTTTTTTTTTTTTGCTTACATGATGATACAAAATTGTGTCTATTCGGGTGAAACATTGATCTCTTAGATTTTTATATATGTCTTGATCGCCGTAGAATAACTTAAATCTCCGTGAATTTATAAATAATCTATATTGAACAAAGTTGATTAAGTGTTACCAATATTTTAAAATTTAATTGTTCAAAAGAAGAGCAGAAAATTCATCATTGTTTTTGGAGGTCTCGCATATTTGGTTTAAAAATAGTAGAAGTTAGGTAAACACGTACTATCAGTGACAAAAAATAAAATAAAATAAACACGTGTTATAAATGAAGCTTACGTTATTTCCACTAGAAAGTATTTGAAATATTTCCCTATATTCTTTGATTTTGTTTACAAGATTTGATTTAAACTTTTGTTGCTAATAGCTGAATGATTATATCAATTTTTCTTTTGTTGATGAAGCCACACTTTATAGTTTATAAGTTTTTTTTGTTTAAACTTTTTAAAATTTGGACTATTTTTCTGTTTGTACATATCATCCTTGTGTATGAAGTATGAACCATGCTAATCTTTTTTGAATTGTTCCAATTTTATCGAATATTCCTTCGGGACTTATAGCTATAGTTTCTGCGGCCTCAACTAAAAACATCGCATTAGCTTTTGCTAACGAGCTATAATCGTCACATGTAATCATTTTAACATGTCAGTCAACGTGTCAGTCTTTTATGGTCTTCTTGTAAGAAAAAATATTCAAACCTCATAATTTTTACACGGATTTAGAAAAACAATATATCCTCTTCCTTCGTCCGAGGTTTCACAATTAAAAAGTTAAATCAATGGATCCATCACTTTTATGTTTCTTCGCTTCTATTAAATACTCCTATTTCTTAAAAAAAAGATCTCCCATCTACTAGAGGAATAACATATAAGTTAGAAAACGAAAAAGAACTCATTGATAATGTGGAACAACAAACAAATATAGTTTTTGGTTAACTACTTAACATCTATATAATCATATAATTCATAAATCAAGTTGACCCATATACGTGGACATTAAAACGTATATATGTCTGTCTATATCATATACTCCATATATCTCATCTTTATTTAACCTATATATTTATATAACCTATCATGAATCTAAGGTTTTAACATTGTCTAGCAAGTCATAAAATAAGTTATAACCATGCATTGCCTATTACAAACATAACTATTTAGTTTTCTTTCTCAACAACTTTTTCCACGAATTTGGAGTTATACCACACTTATGGCTTATACACCTCAACAAAATTAAGAACCTCTAAATGCACTAATAAAGCTGTTTAAGAAATTAGAAATTGTTAAAGAAAATGAAACCTTGTAGGTCTATATGTTTCCAAAGCTATTATACTGTACATGCAAAAGGAAAATAAAGGACACTAACCAAACCATCCTCGTTGTGTCCAATCCAAGGAAAAAAAAAAAAGAAAAGGAAAAAGTCGTATGTTGATAACATAAAACAATATTATATGTTTCGAACGAGTTTCATAGAACATGGTAGAAAGCATTATAGTACTCGACTATTTAGTATTTCCTTTGAAAAAGAAAAGACAAGCCATGTAAATGAAACATCAATACATGTCTCATAGAGTCGCAGAAACAAAAGAACATATTGAATAATGATTTATTTGTGAAGATGTGGGTTGGGGGCATGCCAAATTCGGAAAGAAAAGCAAAGAAGATCCAGTAGTCTTTGTTGTTTCATAATCTTTCACTTTATAGTAATATCTTTACTTTTATATTAATTTCCTCACCAATGTATGTTTATTGAAAAACTAAACATCCTCACATTATCGTGGAAAGAGCACTGCAGCTTCATGTGAGTGTAGGGTCATTGCGCCTTATCGTTTTGAATACGACGCTCTCTGGACAAATAAAAACAATCAGTGACCCCATTTTCTTAATTATGTCATATGCTTTTCTTCCCAATTTACTATAATAAGAAGGAAGCTAAAAGCAATTGGTAAAACCAGCATATAGTAGGATCCTAGGAGGACACGTGAAATCTCATTATAGACTGGTATCGATGTTTTCTTCTGCGTATTGTTAGCTAACCATTCCAATGTGTACATTTCAAAAGTATTGATCAACAATAGGATATTCAAAGAAAATCAAATAAAGAAGAAATATGTGAGATACCCTTTAAAAGAATATTGTTTTTTTTTCCGTTAAACTAATATATGTTGCATGTTTCAATTTTTTTTCTTTGAGCAACGTTTCTATTTTTAGTTAGAGACTGAAATACCTACGTCGGAAGCTTAATGAGTCATAGTGGACGCAAATCAATAGCTAAGGTTTACCTACGTGATCATAAAAGGGCCCTTAACAAAGAAACAATATATAGGCCCAATAGTTATGTAAAAAGAGGCCCAGTATTGTAATAAGTATGGGCCTAAATTACTCTCTGCGATATTACTACAACACTGTCGTTGAAGACTTTTGAGAGAGAGAGAGATGGCTGAAACAGCGAGAAGACAAGGTGGTGGGAGACCATTACCGCCTCCTCCTAGAGGCGTTAATCAACCTCCTCGCCTTAAAACCGAACCTGTCGATCGCGAGAAGGTTTGTATTCGATTCATAATCGGTGGAAAAATCTTCTAATTAATTAACTTTTTTACTAGGGTTTCTATTTGCACTCTCTCACTGATTCCTATTTCGAATTTGCAGACTTGTCCCCTGCTTCTCCGTGTTTTCACCAAGGTACCGCCTTTTTAACGTCTCTTAGCTTTAGATGATTGAGATTACAAGTTCTTATGCCATTGTGTTTGAGTGTCTATTGTTTTTGCAGAGTGGTGGTCATCATACGAAGGAAGATTATGCTGTGAGAGGCAAAGAACCAAAGGATGAAGTTCAAATCTACACTTGGAAAGATGCCAATCTTCGTGAGTTAACAGATTTGGTACGTTTTTATTTTATTTACTACACTAATTGTTGTGTCTATTTTTTTCTAATTTCATAGAGAGTAAAAACTATATTTTTTGTTTTTTTGTTTCAGGTCAAAGAAGTTTCTGTAGCAGCTAGGAGAAGAGATGCAAGGTTGTCTTTTGCGTTTGTTTATCCAGACAAAAATGGCCGCTTTATTGTCAGACAGGTTAGCTTTTTTTTTTTTTTTGTTCTTCCCATTCATACATAATTTTTGCCACTCTTTAATTATAATCCATCGATGATTCAGAGATTGGGTAATGTTTCTATACTACCTTGAGACTTGAGAGTTTGTCTTTTGGTTATAGTTTATTACTTTAATTATGAATCATGCTCAAATCATATTAGCATCGATTATTCATCTTCTCATGCTGCTTATGATTTTGAGACTTAATAGAACATAAATCAATGCATTCAGATTCAAATTGTTATCGCTTTACTTGATGTTTTGCTTATGAATCGAAGAACTCAGTGGAGTGATCTTGTTGATTGATAAAAAGGTTGGCCAGACGATGTCTTATCCAAACCGAAAACAACCAGACGACAGTAAAACACTCGCTGACCTTCATTTCGAGGTATAGAGTTAAAACAATCATCTTTTTTTAGAGTAAGCTATAACTGCGCAATTAATCATCTTTTTTTTTTGTAGATTGGAGATTATCTGGATGTGGCAATCTACTAAGGAGGAGGTTTCTGTTTCTGGTCAAGTGAGATTTAGGAGTGTGTGCACAAGTGAAAGAACTCATACATGGTTGTTCCCATTTCTAAATTCGTTTAGACACGTTATTGTATCTTTGGATTTGGTCTTTCCACCAATGGTTTTAGTAAAAAGTATGCCTACCCTTTTTTTTATTTGATAAAACGTTTTTCTGTCGACAAACAAATACCATAGAAAACGTTTGGTTGGCACACAACGATAAATCTATCAATCAAAGCGGTCTGCTTCTGAATCATTTGCCTGTACCTGATAAGTTCATAGTGACAAAAATGGCAACAGTCCTGTATTTTGAATTCTTATTCTAAACTCCTCTAAATCATGCTTTTGAGTAAAATAAGCACTTGAGTAAACAATACAAGAGGAGATTAGACTCACCGCAACATAAGAAAAAACAAGTTCGTTGGATATTTATGGGAAAAAAAAAGAGATTGTCATGTTGTTAATGCACATATTAACTCCTGGGTCGACTATTAGCCGTTATATTAGCTTTGCTTCTACGATTTGGTTGTCATATTGTTAATGCACATTAACTTCTGGGTCTGACTATTATGGTACACAAAAGATACGAGCCGTTATATTAGGTTTGCTTCTACGATTTGCTGTCAAATGTAATAATGAGTCTGATCTTAAAAGCCACTATTAATGGAAAGCATTCTAATCTAGGCAAATCCAACTACAACTTTGAATTAAAAAAACGTTGATCGTTTCAAACCTCTCAGATCTTCAGTTTCCAAATCCTTCTTCATAATCACACACACACCCTTCACCACAGAAACCATCTCCATCTCTCTCTCTCTCTCTGAAGCATCTATCCATGGAAGCTCCTCCACCTTCAAGCGACCCATACAAGTTCCTCAACATCACACTCAACTCAGACGGTTCTCTCACCAGACACCGTGACTTCCCCAAACTACCCCCAACGGACCCTTATTCCAAAGACATCCCTCTAAACCCAAACAACAAAACCTTCATCCGTCTCTTCAAGCCCCACAACACTCCCCCGGGAACAAAACTCCCCATCCTCGTCTACTTCCACGGCGGAGGCTTCATCCTCTACAGCGCCGCCTCCGCTCCTTTCCACGCATCCTGCACCAAAATGGCCGACCGTCTCCAAACCATGATCCTCTCCGTCGACTACCGTCTCTCCCCCGAACACCGTCTCCCCGCGGCCTACGACGACGGCGTCGAAGCTATCTCATGGCTCCGTGACCAAGCTCGCAACGGAGGCGACTCCTGGCTTAAAAACGACGCCGTAGATTTCTCGAAATGCTTCGTCATGGGTTCGAGCTCCGGTGGGAACATCGTCTACAGCGTCGCGTTACGCGTCGTGGACAAAGATCTCTCTCCCGTCAAGATCCAAGGGCTGATAATGAACCAAGCTTTCTTCGGCGGCGTGGAGACNTCCGTGACCAAGCTCGCAACGGAGGCGACTCCTGGCTTAAAAACGACGCCGTAGATTTCTCGAAATGCTTCGTCATGGGTTCGAGCTCCGGTGGGAACATCGTCTACAGCGTCGCGTTACGCGTCGTGGACAAAGATCTCTCTCCCGTCAAGATCCAAGGGCTGATAATGAACCAAGCTTTCTTCGGCGGCGTGGAGACTTCGGACTCGGAGTCGCGTCTTAGAGACGACAGGATCTGTCCGTTGGCTGCGACTCACTTGCTTTGGTCTCTTTGTTTGCCCGACGGTGTGGATCGTGACCACGTGTACAGTAACCCGGTTAAGAGCAGTGGGGGAGAGGAGAGAGAGAGGATGGGACGGTTTCCGTCGACTCTTGTTAACGGTTACGGTGGTGATCCGTTGGTTGATCGGCAGAGAGAGGTGGCGGAGATGTTGAAGGCACGTGGTGTGCACGTGGAGACGAGGTTTGATAAAGATGGGTTTCATGCGTGTGAGTTGTTTGATGAGGGGAAAGCCAAGGCTTTGTATGACACTGTCGAGGCTTTTATGAAGAGTTGTTCACCCTCCTCCAACATGTAGTGTGGTCTGGGCCAATGATGTCATTATGAATCATCTACCATAATAATCAATTATGCATGCAATATGTTATGTACTTAAGCGAGTTGCATCGCATTTCACTTTGTGTTTATCCAAATATGTATGATCCGATAAGTAATAATGGTTTTGAATCTTATCTACTATTTGTATGATCAAAAATGAAACGTATGTTAAGTCAGGGCATCCCTATAGTGAGAGCACCCCCATCAAAGGTTTAGATCGGGGGGTTCACACATTTTTCAACACAAAAAAACTATTAAAATAATAAAACCTTATAATCCTCTCTCTCCTAAAACTCTCTCTAGTGATCCCCTCTCTCATGAGGTTCATCACTGTAGCGCGGGCCACACGACACGTGGCGGCCCGCGATTGGTCTATCTTTTTTTTTTTTTTTTTTTTTTTTTAAAAAAAGCAAAAAAGAAAAACAAAAAAATTTAATAATAAAAAAAGGAAAAAATGAACCCCAAGAGGGGGTTCATTGGTGTGGATGCTCTGAGCCTCTTGTGTTTAATATTTTTTTTTCGCTTGATTTTTTTTTTATAAAAAAAATTAGTAAACCAAGTCGCCACGTGTCAGTAGAATCCGTAATTTGTCATGATACAGGTTCATAGCCATGAACTCTTGTGATGCACGTACGCAAAAAGTGTATTTTTATATATTTTTTTCGATTTGCGTGTGAATTCCCCATTGAGAACCTTCAATGGAGGTGCTCTTAGATCATTTAGAACCATGTATCGGTCAACTAAGTTTTATCAACATTTCAGATTATGATATTCGTCAGCAAACGATACAATCTTGAACACAATACCATATTCTAAATAGCAAAACTACATTGATGTTTTGGATATTGCACTGGAGACACTATATACACTCTTCATCCTCAATTTCACCATGCAGCTATAGATTTTTCAGAGATGAGTTTGTCAAAAGCTTGAAATCTTGATGTGTTAATTAGACCATTTAATCAATCATTTACATGCACGCAATGAAATGCCTTCTAATTCCATGTAATTTAGACAAAAAAAAACTTAAGCGAACAACATTATTCCACATTTAGACAAAAATAATAAAAAAAACATCCTTGAACTGGTCAGATCTCGCTAAAACTAAGCAACATCATGACCTCAAATTAGTCCGTGCATTAATGCTAATCACACACACCTTAAAAGCTCCAATAAACATAAGCACACCAAAAAAAAACTTAAATAACTCCAAACACTTCTTCCTAATCAAAGCTTATATCCTAAACTAACCTCCTCTTAATCACATTAGTTTTAAAAAACCATGTCACGTGACGCATTTGATCCATACAAGCACCTCAACCTCTCAATCAACCCGGACGGCTCTTGCACGCGCAACTTCGAGTATCCAATAATCGACCCCGACCCGGACCCGTCCCCAGGAAAACTCACCGCCTCCAAAGACGTCACCATCAACCACGAAACCGGCGTGACCGTACGCATCTTCCGACCAACCAACCTCCCTTCCAACGACACCACCATCGCACGCCTCCCTATCCTCATCCACCTCCACGGCTCCGGCTGGGTCCTCTACCCCGCCAACTCCCCCGCCAACAACCGCGGCTGCACTCAGATGACAAGCGAGCTAACGGTGATCATCGTCTCCGTCAACTACCGTCTCGCTCCGGAACACAGACTCCCAACCCAATACGACGACGCATTGGAGGCCCTCCTCTGGGTCAAACGACAAGCCGTCGACGCAGCTAACGGCGAGCCGTGGCTTAGAGACTACGCAGACTTCTCGAGGTGTTACATCTTCGGCTCCAGCAACGGCGCCAACGTGGCGTTCCAGCTCGCGCTCAAGTCGTTAGACCACGACCTAACGCCGTTAAAAATTGACGGGTGCGTGTTTTACCAACCGTTTTACGGCGGGAAAACTAGGACGAAGGCGGAGCTGAAGAACTTCGCCGACCCGGTGATGCCGGTGCCGGCGATAGACGCCATGTGGGAGCTTTCTCTACCCAAAGGCGTTGATAGGGATCACAGGTACTGTAACCCGATAGGTTACTTGCCGCAGAAGGAGAAAGTGGGGCGTTTGGGGAGGTGTCTTGTGATTGGTTACGGGGGAGACACGTTGGTTGATCATCAACAAGACTTTGTGAATATGTTGGTTACAGCTGGCGTTAGGGTTGAAGCGAAGTTTGACGATGCTGGTTTCCATGGAATCGAGCTCGTTGATCCACGGCGAGCCGTTGCTCTTCTTAATATGATCAGAGATTTTATTAATTAATTTTAACTGTTGTTTTCTCGACACTGCATGCAATAATAGATTTAATAAAAATGAAATGCAATAATATTGATGTAATTTATGGAGAAAAAATCTAATACTTTGTAAATGTGTGTTTCTATACAATTAATAAAAATAATCACTTTATTTTGAAGTAAAATTTCTCAAAAGATTAAAATCTTAATTTACGTTAAATAAAATTAGTTCAGTTCATGTGATCAGCTTTAGAAAATAATCCGAATATCGGACGGTGAAGATATATATAAGGAGAGCAACGTATGCCTAAACACATGGTTAAGCTGCCAAATCCTAATTAATTTGATACGTGTGGTGATTAATAGATTTAAAGGTGATTAGCAATGAGTCCAATATCAAGGAGCATTAATAGTTAGGGAACTTCAACCAATACCGGAGGATCACTAGAGCTTCAATTTCACAAGAAAACCACAATAGCATAAATTCATAGACATTCGACTTCCATTTTTTTTTTGGGGCAACTATTCATAGTCATTCTTCATTTCACATTTTATTATTGGTTTGTAATACTCTCTCAATTGTACTTAGATGCACATTAATTATAAGGTTTAGTGTGTGTATGGAGTGCAAATACTCTTAATTATACCACAAAACAACAATAGGAATACGTGTGTATTGGGATCATAAAGAAAACTAAAACCTATAGTGACTGGTGTCATCATTTCACGCAATTTTCCAGAGGCTGATGTCTTGATATTCCATGTGTCAATACATAGTTTCAGAATCTCATAGTTTTCTTCGTCGAAACTATTATCGTGTCCTCTCAACAATATAGTGTTTTACCAGATTTTAATTCGGATGATGTCAACATTATATATGCTAAATGAATACAATACATGCATATCTCTTCGTTTAAACATTTTAAACTTTTTTGAACCATATATTTTCTAGGTGTGCCAGAAATTAGGTAAGAAGATAAGCTTCAAACTTTCCGTAAATCTGCATGACAAGAAACAAAAGTCTATATCCACAAGTTTGTTATAGTCTCTAGGTGTTATAATCAATAATGGAAATCACCAAACTAATAACATCGTGAACAGTTTGCGAACTTGCTTCTCCAAATTAGATAATATCTCTTTAAAAATGATGATGGAGTTATAATATAAGCCATTCTCCAATCCGTGCAAATGGAACTCTCAATAATACCGGCCGTGGTGGGTACAGTCCTCTTTTTTCTTGTAACTTTCTTCTTTTTCTCCACCGTGAGAACTCGGAGCTACGGCGGCAATGGCCAAGGCTCACTTCCGCCGGGTCCTCCGGGACTGCCATTAGTCGGAAACATATTCCAACTCGGCTTCAATCCTCACCAATCACTTGCTGTCTTTTCGAAAGCGTATGGACCTATAATGAGTTTAAAGTTTGGAAGGTTAACCGCAGTGGTTATATCTTCACCAGAAGCAGCCGAAGAGGCACTCAAAACACACGACCATGTCTTGTCTGCTCGAACCTTTAACGATCCGGTTCGAGCCTTTGATCACCATAAACATTCCGTTGTCTGGATTCCTGCGTCGGCTCGTTGGAGGTAATATATATATATGACACTATCTTTGTTTATTTTGATCAAACTAATAACCCAATCTATAAATAAACTAATAACTCTATCTATTATTATCACGTCTTTAAAAAAACTGTGATTAAAATTACTTGTATAAACCACAAAAACTAAGCCAAAATCTAACCTCCTTGAAATGATTTTCGTATTTATATATATGTGAAAAATCAAAAATTTAACCTGAAAGTATAGACCGAGTTATAAAGATGCAAATTTCTGTAGAAAACAAAGTCCAAAACTAGTATATACATATTACTCCTATTTGTTTTGATTACTACACATGATACAATAGTCACGACTCTGATGAAGTTATGTTTTGTATGCATCTTCAGGTTTCTGAAGAAGATAATAGTGCAAAATTTGTTATCGCCGCAAAACCTAGACGGGATTCAATCTATAAGAACGAGAAAGGTGGAGGAACTTGTGAGCTTAGCACACAAATTTTGCGAGAGAGGAGAGGCTATTGACATGGCTCGTGCTTCCTTCGTCACATCTTTCAATATAATCTCAAATGCTTTGTTTTCCGTTGATTTGGCCACGTATAACTCTACCTCGTCGTCTTTCGAGTTCCACAAAACGGTGTTTCACCTTTTGGAGATCTATGGGAAACCCAACGCAGGAGACGTTTTCCGGTTTCTGAGGTTTCTTGACTTACAAGGTAGCCGAAAAGAGGCAACACTCTGCATAGAGAGGCTGTTTAGGGTTTTCCAAAAATTTATTGATGATCGTGTGGCCAAAAGATTGTCTCAAACAGAGGCTTCAAGTATCGATATGTTAGATGCTCTTCTCGATATTACAGAGCAAAACGAAGAAGAGTTCACCATGAATGATATGAAACACATGTTTCTCGTAAGTCTTGCAAAACAACAATGACAAAACTATGTGATAAAAGTATGTAATTGGACTGCTTTATCATCAGACTGACCTCTTTCTGTGACAGGATTTGTTTGTTGCGGGCACCGATACAAACTCTAGTACAATGGAGTGGGCAATGTCGGAGTTACTCCGTAACCCGGAGAAGATGGTCAGAGCTCAGAGTGAGATACGGCAAGTGATAGGTGAAAACGGTAAGGTTCAAGAATCTGATATCCCGAAGCTGCCTTACTTGCTAGCAATTGTGAAAGAGACTCTTCGTTTGCATCCTCCAGCTCCTTTGATCCCTCGAAAATCTGAATCTGATGTCCATTTATGTGGGTTCCTCGTTCCAAAGAACACTCAGGTTTATTTCATACTTGTTTCATTACCTTTAACTAACTTGGGATGCACGTTAGCTAAGTCATAGACTCATAGCTTTATGGTTGGGTATACGGTTTATTTGGTTTGGTTCAGTTCGAATTCTTCGGTTCATGATATCTATCAGCAAGAGAGAGAAACCGAAGTTTATTTGGTTCTGTTCGGTTTGAACAAAAATAAAAATTGATTACTTCGGTTTTGGTCCAGTTTCACATGTACAAAATAATGTGAAAGAACTATATACTAATACTTATCCTAAATAAAAACTCAACTTAGTTGATATTAATCAAAATAATATTTGGTTCACTTGAGTTGTTTGGGTTACAAAATACGTGAAAGTGTGGAAGCGATATCAAATAAGAGTTTTTGGATTGGTTCTGTATGTGTGAATATTAGGTTTTCGTGAACCTATGGGCGATGGGACGAGACTCGAACGTGTGGGAGAATCCAATGAAGTTCGAACCAGAGAGGTTTTTGCTACGAGAAATCGATGTAAAAGGCAAAGATTTCGAGCTGATACCGTTTGGATCAGGAAGAAGGATGTGTCCGGGAATCTCAATGTCATTGAAGACAACGCCTATGGTGCTTGCCTCTCTTCTCTATTCCTTTGACTGGAAACTTCAAGACGGTGTTTTCCCAGGAAACATGGACATGAGTGAAGTCTTTGGTCTTACTTTACATAAAGCCAAACCTCTCTATGCTGTACCCATCAAGAAACCTACTACATCATCGTCTTAGTACTTTCCATACTATTTATTTTTCTTTATAATAAGATGACTTCTCTTAGTGGATCACATTTGATGTACTAGATATTCAAATCTCAATCCATTAGAGAAGAATAACCAAAAGTTAAATTTCATAGAAATGTGTTACTCCATTTTTAACATTCATCAAAACTATCTGTTTGCTTTTTGAAAATTTAGTAATTAGATATGAATGTCATAGTAACGTGCTACTAATGAAATGAATCATGCCACTGATGTCAAAAAAAACATGCCACTGTAATAGTTTTACTGTTTTAGTCTTGGATCATAACTACTGACTTCACAAACGATGGAATTGAAGACTTTAATGATTACAACAATAGGAAAAATCATACATACTACTCTATGTTCTTCTTGATTGTAAATTTTTCTTGATCATGAGGTGGTTAAGGTCAGTAACAAAAAAAAAAGAAAAAAGAAAAAAAAGAACGAGAGGTAGTTATTGGGCCTGTTTGAAGTAAAGCCCATAAATTACTATACAGCCCACAGTGTATAATACATTTATTAAACATATGATTGGACTGCTTAGCGAAATAAATACGTGATTGGAAATATGTAAATCAAATTCTTTAATGTTAATTGACTTTTAATGTGTGAAAACTAAAGTTTGCTAAAATCCTGAATCAGACACAACCTCTCTCTCCTCCCTTTCTCTCTCTCCCGCGCGCCCAAGTCGCCTCCCTTCTCCGATCGTCTCCCCTCTCTCTCTCTTTACTCTCATCGTCTGCTGAATCTTTCGCATTCTTCGCTTCTACAGTTGCTCCTCCTTAGGATTAAAGGATCCCGTCCAGATTCGCTGGACTTCACATCTCAGTCGCTTCCGATTCGCTTCCCTATCTGAAACATTTCTCCGCTCCGATCCGTACGTATTCTCTTCCGATTCGCATAATGTATTTATATATTTTCGAAATCGATAAGATCTGTACATGTTCCATCTCTGCTTTAGTGCTTTGCTTTGTTAGTAGATCCAAGTGAAATGAGTATATTATCTTATATCGATTCTTCGGTTTAGTCACTGTGTTTGCATTGATATGTACTTAAAACTTGATGTATAAACAACATGTGGCAGGTGAGAAAACGCTGCTGTTTATGACTGTACACTCTCCTTTAAGTTGAAAACACAATGGAAGAAGATGATGAGAGAAATCTCGCAGAAGCTCATCCTGATTTACTTAGTCCCAATAGGATAGAGTCATTTGATACAGGGGATTCTGGTTTTACTGCTGAGGATGATGCAGCTGGTGGTAGAGACTTCAAGGATGATGATTTTGAACAGGTTTCTCTTGGAGATCAGGAGAAGTCTGCAAAGGAACCACAGAGTGAAGTTAAGGAATCTGTAAGTACTTCAAATTCCGACGTTGGGAGGTCTTCGTTTGGTACTGGTACCGAAGGGGTTGCTTATCACTTGTCCGGGACTCAGGAGGCGTATGATTTGATGCCCATGGAGGATGTGCAAAGTGACAGACTTTCAAGCCCCGGACCAGAGAGAGAGGCAGATTATTCCATGCCTGCAAGTAGCCTGGATTCTTCCCACCATCAGGAATCTGGATATTCCCCGCAGAAACCCAAGCCAAAGGCGACTACTTCAAATGTTTCTCCAGAACTACTGCATCTAGTGGATTCTGCCATCATGGGGAAACCTGAAAGCTTAGAAAAACTGAAGAATGTTGTTAGCGGTATTGAGAGTTTTGACTCTGGAGAGGACCCCGAGGGCATTGCGTTCCTTGTTGTTGATTCGCTTATTGCCACAATGGGTGGAGTTGAGAGCTTTGAAGAGGATGAAGATAGCAACCCTCCTAGTGTCATGTTAAATGCCCGTGCTGCGATTGTTTCTGGTGAGCTTATCCCTTGGCTACCTGGTTTAGGTGATAGCCTTCATTTTATGTCCCCGAGGACTCGCATGGTTCGGGGATTGCTTGTTATTTTGCGGTCATGCACGAGAAACAGAGCAATGTGTTCGACGGCAGGGTTATTAGGGGTTTTGTTGCGATCTGTGAAAGAGATTATTTCCAAGGACGCTGATATGAAATGGAATGCCGCTGCTGTTTTTCTTTTATGCATTCAACATTTAGCTGGACACTCCCTTAGTGTCGATGATTTACATATGTGGCTTACGGTTATAAAAACCACGCTAACAACAGCATGGTCAAGTCCATTGATGCTTGCTTTGGAGAAGGTAATGAGTGGGAAGGAATCAAGGGGACCTGCTTGTACTTTTG
The DNA here is from genome assembly GCA_932364175.1 of Eruca vesicaria subsp. sativa. Taxonomy (NCBI): domain Eukaryota; kingdom Viridiplantae; phylum Streptophyta; class Magnoliopsida; order Brassicales; family Brassicaceae; genus Eruca; species Eruca vesicaria. The sequence continues at coordinate 23,277 of CAKOAT010102044.1, read as the reverse complement.
AATTTGATGGTGAGAGCTCTGGTTTACTTGGTCCCGGAGAAAGTCGTTGGCCCTTTACAAATGGGTACGCGTTTGCCACATGGATCTATATTGAATCATTTGCTGACACATTAAATGCTGCAACTGCCGCAGCTGCAATTGCTGCTGCCGCAGCAGCCAAGTCAGGGAAAACATCCGCAATGTCAGCTGCAGCGGCTGCGAGTGCACTCGCTGGTGAGGGTACTGCTCATATGCCACGTTTGTTCAGCTTTTTGTCCGCTGATAATCAGGGAATAGAAGCATATTTCCATGCTCAGTTTCTGGTGGTTGAGAGTGGTAGTGGGAAAGGAAGAAAGTCGTCACTGCATTTTACCCATGCATTTAAGCCGCAATGTTGGTATTTTATTGGGCTCGAGCATAGCGGCAAGCAAGGACTTTTGGGGAAAGCAGAGAGTGAATTACGGCTGTATGTTGATGGATCCCTCTATGAAAGCCGTCCTTTTGATTTTCCTCGTATATCCAAGCCCCTCTCTTTTTGTTGCATTGGCACAAATCCTCCTCCTACTATGGCTGGCCTACAACGTCGCCGTCGACAGTGTCCTCTCTTTGCGGAGGTTGGACCAGTTTATATATTTAAGGAACCGATTGGTCCTGAAAGAATGGCGCGTTTGGCTTCTAGAGGTGGGGATTTTTTGCCTTGTTTTGGCAATGGGGCGGGCCTCCCTTGGTTAGCTACAAATGAATATGTACGTAATAGTGCAGATGAAAGTAGTCTTTTGGATGCAGAGATCGGAGGATACACTCACCTGCTTTACCACCCTTGTCTGCTGAGTGGGCGGTTTTGCCCAGATGCTTCACTTTCTGGAGCAGCAGGTGCCTATATATATATATATACTCCCTTTTAATAAAGTTTAAAATCAAAATGCCGTTTAAAAAATTGATAACGTTAATTCCCGAAATCGTTTTGATATGCTTTAGTATATTTTATCAGATTCTTATGGCTGATTCGTTATCTCTGTCTTTGATTTGCTCTCTCTGTCCATGATTTCCTTTTCCCTTCATAAATTCCTTTCGTCATTTTGCTTCTTCTCCGTTATCGTACAAACTTTGTCCTTTCTTTTTCCAGCTATGAGACGGGAAATAGTCATTTTAACGTTTTACTGTAGCTTGAACAAGTCTTTTTAATCTGCTTTTTATTCTTTTCTTTGTTAAGGCACTCTAAGGCGACCAGCTGAGGTCCTTGGACAAGTCCATGTTGCCACGAGAATGAAGCCAGTGGAGTCCTTCTGGGCCCTAGCTCATGGAGGACCCATGTCTCTGCTTCCTCTGACTGTTAGCAACGTGAATAAAGATAGCTTGGAGCCATGTCCAGGGAATCATCCATTGTCTTTGTCCACAGTTACTCTTGCTGCACCTGTATTTAGAATTATCTCAGTTGCTATTCAACATCCTGGGAACAATGAAGAGTTGTGTCGTACTCAGGGACCCGAGATTCTGGCCAGAATTCTGAATTATCTTCTACACTCACTTGCATCTCTTGATAGGAAGCATGATGGACTAGGAGAAGAGGAACTAGTTGCTGCTATTGTTTCTCTGTGCCAATCTCAGAAGATCAATCATGTTCTTAAAGTGCAGCTCTTCCGTACACTGCTATTAGATTTGAAAATATGGAGCTTGTGCAATTATGGACTCCAAAAGAAGCTATTGTCATCTCTTCAGGATATGGTTTTCACTGAAGCAAAAGCTATGAGGAATGCCGATGCTATTCAGCTGCTTCTAGATGGCTGTCGAAGATGCTATTGGATGATTACTGAGCAGGATTCCGTGACCACTTTTCCCCTTGACGGGAATACGCGTCAAATGGGGGAAGTTAACGCTCTTATTGATGAACTTCTGGTTATTATTGAACTTCTGATGGGAGCAGCATCTCCTTCTTTAGCTGCTGATGACCTCCGTCGATTACTTGGTTTCATAATTGACAGTCCACAGCCAAATCAGGTAACAATTTTCCTTAGTGTTCTTCAGTAATCACAATTAGACAATTGCAATAGGGAATACTCGAACAGGTTACACGTTTCCTATGTTGTTGCTAGAGAATATTCTAACTGATTGCAGTTTCCTTGTGTTGGTAGTTAGGAAAAAATGGTAAGGACCACTTTAATTGACAAATACGTGCTTTCTGATACTTTTCAACCTTTTCGTATTTTAGGTTGCGAGGGTACTACACCTTATATATAGATTGGTTGTACAGCCAAATGCTGCAAGAGCTACGATGTTTGCAGAGGTATTTATAACATCCGGTGGGATAGAAACACTTCTTGTTCTGCTGCAGAGAGAAGCTAAAACTGGTGAGGGCAATGTTTTAGCTGGTAAGAGTGAAACAAGGTCATTGTCTGATCAAAGTGAAAAGAGTCAGTTCAACGAGTCTGGTTTGGTAAAACAACTGGAATCTGATCAACACGATAATGAGATTAACATTGACGCTTGTGGTCCTGATGGAAATTCTGTTGAGGATGGTAACGTAGGGTCTTTGAATGAATCAGACTCAGTTCAACAAGAAAAAGAAGACAATGCATCTGTCATTTGTGATAGTGACCCCGTTTCCATTTCCGATTTAAGTACTGAGAGAATATCGTCTGAAATTGGTGGTATAAGTCTTTCGATAAGTGCTGATAATGCAAGAAACAACGTGTACAATGTTGATAATAGCGATGCTGTTGTGGTCGGGATCATCAGATTGATTGGTGCGTTAATTTCTAGTGGACACCTAACATTTGATTTGGAGGGCCGTTCTGATGTGACAAGTAACATCCTGGGTAGTGGGCTCCAAGAAAATGGTGGAACAATGTTTGATGATAAAGTTACATTGCTTCTATTTGCTTTGCTGAAAGCATTTCAAGCTGCTCCAAATAGGCTGATGACTGACAATGTTTATACAACTTTGCTTGGGGCCTCGGTATGTACTCTTGATATCCTAATTTGTTTATGAACCTTCCAGCGTATAAGGTTTCTTTCCTGATTGCAATGGTACTAAGTCTCGGTGTGTTGCTGCATGGTTCTTTCGCTTAAAACGTTGTGCTTGTTTTTTTTGTAATGCTAAAAAGGTGTGCAACTTGATGAAGTTGGTTTCAAATCCGGCTCTAGGAAATACTCTCTTTTTACCATATATATTAACTGTCATGATTTACTGTTGTATTGTGATGTGCAGTTCTCATTTTATCAACAATATATATGGTCTACGTTGATTACACTTTTAGATTTTGTTGTAAGGTTTAAAATTATATCCTGCGCATGGGGGCTTTCTTGCAGATTAATGCTTCATCAACAGAGGACGGCCTTAACTTTTATGATTCAGGTCACCGCTTTGAACATTCCCAACTTTTGTTGGTTCTCCTGCGGTCTCTACCATTTGCGTCTAAGAATCTCCAAAGCCGAGCACTTCAGGTATAAGTCATAATTGAAAATATTTCACGACTTTCAAGGAACAAATTTCCTTGTAAAAGTGCTTGCAATACACATACACTAAACTCTGGCTTTATAAATTTCAATCTACTAAGAAATATTACGAGCATTTTTGTACTCTACACAGCTTTCAGGAAGATTAATAAATCTTCAGATTAATTACCTGAAACTTTATCATGTGGACTTTTTTAAATGCATTCGCTTCTCCAGTATCCTCCACTTCGATGTACTTCTGAACATGCTCTTTGTTTTTTCAGGATCTTCTTTTTTTGGCTTGCAGTCATCCAGAAAATAGGAGCAGTCTGACAACAATGGAAGAATGGCCTGAGTGGATATTGGAGATACTGATCACGAACTATGAGGTACTCACCTAACCGTAGAACCTAGATCTTTTCCTTCATGTTTGTTGTATTGTTAGTTATGCCTACATCTTTAAAAGAGTGAGTAAATTGTGGAAGCATGTCCTAACAAGAGCTCTGACTATTGTGTATACAGAAAGATGCAGGGAAGCAGTCTGCATCAGCCGGTTTTTCTGAGGTCGAAGATCTGATTCACAACTTCCTGATCATAATGTTGGAACATTCAATGCGGCAGAAGGATGGTTGGAAGGTAGAATTTTGTTTTTAACTGTCCATTGGCTACACCTTAGGTCTCTCTCAAGCTACATTGCTTCAGTTATAATTACTTGCGGCGTCTATTTCCCTCTTTCAGGATATCGAGTCTACAATTCATTGTGCAGAGTGGCTTTCTATAGTTGGTGGTTCGAGTACTGGGGAGCAAAGAATTAGGTATTTCCGTGTGCATCTTTTCCAGATTTTTGTTTTTGAATTGACTTTATTTTTCTGTGCTGTTTGTGAATTTCTCACATTTTGTACGGTCATCTATTTATGTCATATCTCTTGCTAATCTTATCATATCCTAGTGTCTCTTCCCTGACAATTTTTTTCTAACCTTCTACTCGAAGGCGCGAGGAGTCATTACCAATTTTCAAAAGAAGGCTTTTTGGTGGATTGCTAGACTTTGCTGCTAGAGAACTACAGGCACAGGTAACTTGTTGTTTTATCTTATACTATATAGGTGCCACAAAATGAAGTTTTTTTATGCTTTCCGAAGTTCCATATATAGACAAACCCTTCCATTCCTGGAAAGACTTTTAGATAACATCCCAGGGAGTTTGCTTGCAAGCAAACACTGCTGTTCCCTCATATTACTCTTCTAAGCATATGTGTGTATTCACCTGTCTTGTTTTGCTGGGATATAACTAGATGTTTTACCTGCATATTCTTTTTTCTTTCCCTCAACAGACCCAAGTTATTGCTGCAGCAGCTGCTGGTGTTGCTGCGGAGGGTCTAGCACCAAAAGATGCAAAGGCAGGAGCAGATAATGCTGCACAGCTTTCTGTTTTCCTGGTGGAAAATGCCATCGTGATTTTGATGCTTGTCGAAGATCATTTGCGGTTTCAAAGCAAACAAACTTGTGCAGCAAATGCAGTTGATGCCTCCCCGTCTCCTCTATCTTTTGTTTCGCCCCTTAAAAATCGCACAAGCCCAATGACAGCAATAGAGGAATCATCAGAGGTTTCTAGCAGTCGCGCTTCAGTGTCAAGTGATTCGGGAAAGGTCCCGTTAGATGTAAGAGGAGAACCTTCTCAAACGCCTAATTTCTCTTTATTGGACTTTCCATCATGCTTATAGTTTCAATATTTTCTTGCGTTGTTGATCTGTTCAGCTTTACATACGTCCTGACCAATTTATCAGCTTTTTAGTTTGGTTAATACCTCATTTTATATGAATTATCAAATCTTAATTTCGTTATTTAGGATACTCGTACACTTTTATGTTATGGACACTCAAGTTATCTTGCCTTTTCTTTTCTTTCAGATACTCGCTTCAATGGCTGATGCAAGTGGACAGATTTCTGCAGTCGCTATGGAGCGCCTTACTGCTGCCGTTGCAGCTGAGCCCTATGAATCTGTTTCATGTGCTTTTGTTTCATATGGCAGCTGTGCCATGGATTTGGCTGAGGGCTGGAAGTACAGGAGCCGATTGTGGTATGGTGTTGGTTTTCCCTCTAAAACTAGTTGTTTTGGTGGTGGTGGCAGTGGTTCGGACTCTTGGAAGTCTAGTTTAGAAAAAGATGCTCATGGAAACTGGATTGAACTTCCTCTGGTTAAAAAATCTGTATCCATGCTTCAAGCTTTGCTGCTAGATGAGTCCGGACTTGGAGGTGGCCTTGGAATAGGTGGAGGATCTGGTACTGGGATGGGAGGGATGGCATCCCTCTACCAATTACTGGACAGTGATCAGCCCTTCTTATGCATGCTTCGAATGGTGCTTCTGTCTATGAGGGAGGAAGACTATGGCGAAGATAATATGTTGATGAGAAATGTAAGTCTTGAGCGCTCCTCTGGAAATTCAGTTTCACTAGATAGCGGTTCTCAGATGTCTATGCGACAGTCACGATCAGCTTTATTATGGAGGTAAACTGAATGATATATATCTTTCTCTTTTCCTTGCCAATTAGATCCGTCTGCTTAGATGGTTTGCGTTAGCAATTTGGAGCTGAGACAATATCATACTCTGAGTTCAATTGTGTTCCCAAGTCACTTGTGGGTCTCTCAAGATGATGACCACGTGGCATATAGTATTTCTTTTGAATTATTTGCAAATAATTTTTAAAATATGGTATCAAATGCTTATTTTCAGTTATGCAATGTATATTTGGCCTGGTTCTGCTGTTTATCAGGAGAATTTTGACTCTCTTTTTTTTGTTTGATCTTTACAGTGTGCTTTCCCCTATCCTAAACATGCCAATATCCGATTCAAAGAGGCAGAGAGTACTGGTTACTGCATGTGTTCTCTATTCTGAGGTTAGTTCTTCCCTAAATCTTAATGATGTTAGTTCTTCCCTAAATCTTAATGATGTTTTGCTCTCCAGTCTTCATGTAGTTATAGGGAAAGTTAAACACCTTCCCTGTTTAGCTTCTTATGCTATTCTTTCGTTCGTCTTTTTGGAGGGTCTTATTTCTTCACAAAATCTTGTAGGTATGGCATGCTATCAGCAGAGACAGAAAACCACTCCGTAAGCATTATATAGAGGCCATTGTACCACCATTTATCGCAGTCCTCCGGAGATGGCGACCACTTTTGGCTGGCATCCATGAACTTGCCACTGCTGATGGTATGAATCCCCTTGTCGCTGATGATCGGGCCTTAGCGGCTGATGCTCTTCCCGTCGAGGTAGCAAAAAATGTTAAGATTGCCTTAGTTATATGTTTCTAGAATGGCCATTATTTATTTCTAGTTGCTGCGATGCTGCTTGAGCCCTTAATGTTAGGTTTAGTATTTTTGTTTCTTGGTTTATCTTATTGAGCTATCCAATTCTATCTGTTTAGGGAGCTCTTTCTATGGTAACTCCGGAGTGGGCTGCTGCTTTTGCATCACCACCTGCTGCAATGGCTCTAGCTATGATAGCTGCAGGGGCAGCTGGTTGGGAAGCGCCGCCACCTCCTACACCTTCACATCTTAGGCGCGACTCTTCAATGCTTGAGCGTAAGACTGCCAAACTCCAGACCTTTTCAAGCTTCCAGAAACCGCTGGAGGCTACAAAAAATAACATACCACCTCGACCAAGAGATAAAGCTGCTGCAAAAGCGGCAGCTTTGGCAGCTGCACGAGATCTTGAACGGAATGCAAAAATAGGTTCAGGAAGAGGCCTAAGTGCTGTTGCAATGGCTACATCTGCGCAGCGGAGAAATATCGGTGACATGGAGCGTTTACAGAGATGGAACAGTTCTGAAGCAATGGGAGTGGCATGGATGGAATGTCTCCAACCAGTGGATACAAAATCAGTTTATGGAAAAGATTTCAATGCTTTGTCTTACAAATTCATTGCTGTACTCGTTGCAACTTTTGCTTTAGCACGTAATATGCAAAGATCAGAGGTTTGCTTTCCGCTTATGTTACATTTTATTTGGTTTTTGAAGGGCGCATACTCTGACCCACCTTTTGGTTCGACTTTCTCACCAGATTGATAGGCGTATGCAAGATGATATCTTAGCTGCAAATCGTCTAAGCTTGGGAAGCCGTGCGTGGCGCAAACTAATTCGTTACTTGGCAGAGATGAGATGCTTTTTTGGGCCTTTTGGAGATGAGTTATGCAGTCCGGAACGGGTAAGTCATTTTTACCTTTTTAAAAATTAAGACATGTTGAGAACTTGCCGATTGACGTGATATAGTTAAACATCCAGGTTTTCTGGAAACTTGATTCTATGGAAAGTTTTTCGAGGATGAGACAGTGTATAAGGAGGAATTATTCTGGGACTGATCACCTCGGTGCAGCAGCAAACTATGATGATCAGGCAGATACTAAAAGTGATAATGCTAACAAGACTTCTCCATCAAATCCTCCTGTTCTTGCTGCTGATGTAATATCGATGGAAATAGCATATGAAGATGATGAACATGGAGAGGGTGATCATCTTGATGTCAAAGTCAATTCCGAAGAACATAGAAGGGAAAACGAAGACAAGATAGCTGGGTCACATGAGCATGCATCCAGAACTTCAGCAGGAACTAGTGATCCGAGACCTTCTAATGACCTTGAACTGGCCCGAGATTCTTCAGTAGTAGCAGCTGGCTTTGTTCCTAGTGAACTTGATGAAAGGATCCTTCTTGAGTTCTCCACATCTATGGTCCGGCCACTAAGGGTTGTGAAAGGAACCTTCCAAGTATGTTTGACTAATCTGAACGTTTTAAATTTTCGACAAGTAGCAAACACGAATAGAAAGAAAAACTGGATACTAGCGACTATAGATTAGTTAGATGCAGTGAAGTCAAGAACTGTTGCATGCCTATAATTGAGTACAATTCCCAAATAGGCTTTCTATATGGCTTTCTGGTTGTTAATCATAACTACTTTGCCTTCTCAGATTACAACACGGAGAATAAATTTTATTGTTGACAACAGCGAAAGCCAGCATAGGACTGATCATTCAGATGGGTCTCAATTAGGTGACCCAGAAAAGGATCGTAGTTGGCCAATGTCTTCCCTTCATCAGATTTATAGCCGAAGGTAAAGTTTCATCATCAAAATTCTGTTTAGCTCGTATATTCCTATTCATTACTTCATTTTATTATCTCTGGGTTAAGTGTTCCTATTTTGATTGGGTTGTGTTCCACCGCTATTCGACTTGGATTAGTGACTGTGTTGTATATCTTTGATTATTTCTCAGATATCTCCTGAGAAGGAGCGCCTTGGAACTCTTTATGGTTGACCGTTCAAACTTTTTCTTTGATTTTGGGGTCTGCATCTAAAACCCTTTCTACGTATGATATATGTATGTTATCAATCCCTAAACTGTAACCAATTACTTGTCCCAATTTTCTTGTTTAACTCCATAGAATACCGAGGGAAGAAGAAATGCATATCGAGCCATCGTTCAAGCAAGACCTCCTCACTTAAACAACATTTACCTAGCAACTCAGGTTTGTAGTTTTTCCTTACTATCTTCTTTCGGTTAGCTTTTGAATTACTCTTTGTCCATATCGTTCTTCAACGGAGGATTGATAAAGCATATGCCTAGGCTGAGTCACTTACTGCCCTGTGCTGCAAACTTACATATATTGTTATATCTTTAGAGGCCGGAACAGCTTTTGAGAAGAACTCAGTTAATGGAGCGCTGGGCTAGATGGGAGGTACCGATAAACAGCAGATTCCACTTGTTATGCAAATTTTTAATCCTCTTTTGAGAATAACGTGTTATAAAGAAAATCCCCATCTGGATAATTTCTGCAGATTAGCAATTTTGAATACTTAATGCAGCTTAACACGTTGGCTGGTCGTAGTTACAATGACATTACTCAGGTAAATCTTGTGCTCTTTAGCGTTTTCTGTGAACTTGTCAATATCGTTTCTTCCTTCATAAAATATCTTATTCTTTGCAGTATCCTGTTTTCCCGTGGATTATTTCTGACAACAGTTCAGAAAGCCTGGACCTTTCAAATCCATCTACCTTCAGAGATCTTTCCAAGGTGGTTTCCGTTGCAGTTTGCTTCTAATTTTTCGTTCTAAGTCTGTATACGATGGCTTATAAAATTAGGAATCTTGTTGTGATGTGGGTCTGTATATGTTCAGCCAATTGGTGCATTGAACCCGGAGCGGCTGAAAAAATTTCAAGAGCGATATTTTAGCTTTGAAGATCCAGTCATCCCCAAATTTCACTATGGCTCGCATTACTCAAGCGCTGGAGCAGTAAGTTCTCTTCTCTATAATATCCGGCAACAACTACATTCCCAGTATAAAGTTTGTATTCCTCTGAGTCCTGGAAGAAAGACAATGACACTATTTTTAATGTAGCTGGATGAAGTTTATACACCTTTTGATATGTCATTATTATCTCATGTGCGCAGGTATTGTATTATCTTGCAAGAGTTGAACCGTTTACAACCCTGTCAATTCAACTTCAAGGTGGCAAGTTTGATCATGCAGACCGCATGTTTTCAGACATTCCCGCCACATGGAATGGAGTTTTAGAAGACATGAGTGATGTGAAAGAGTTGGTAAGTATTGGTTTCCCTGAAGCATCGAATAGATTTATTTATTCGCCTCTTCCTCAGCTGCCTCATCCATATTTTGCCGCTTTGCAGGTTCCAGAGATGTTTTATCTCCCTGAGGTGCTCACCAACGAAAATTCAATCGACTTTGGTACAACGCAGTTGGGAGAAAAGTTTGGTATTGTGGTTCTCTTCCTTGTCATAGCTAAAATTTATGCCTGGCTGGTGAAATTTTGGTTCGCTGATGCGTTTTTTGTATCTATCAGATGCTGTAAAACTCCCTCCTTGGGCCAAAAACCCAGTGGATTTTGTACATAAGCAACGAAGGGCACTTGAAAGCGAGCATGTATCTGCACATTTGCATGAATGGATTGATCTTATATTTGGGTAGGTTTTCACCTGGCCCCCTCCAACACGTTCTCCAATAACTTAGTTACCTCCATTTATCGAGTGTCCAGCAAAATAATCACAACAATGAACTTATTCATTTAGGTATAAGCAACGTGGCAAAGAAGCTATACTGGCAAATAACGTTTTCTTCTACATTACCTACGAGGGGACTGTTGATATTGATAAGATCACAGACCCGGTAAGGCAACTTTATTATACTGTTGGAGTTGCTCAGTGACAGTATACATGTTTTCGTGACTTACCTGTGAATATGTAATGAAGGTACAACAACGTGCTACGCAAGACCAAATAGCTTATTTTGGGCAAACGCCGTCCCAGCTATTGACTATTCCTCACATGAAAAGGATGCCGCTGAAAGATGTCCTCCACATGCAGGTAACGTCAAGTGTCAATTTGGTTTTGAAATTGCACTCTTAGTCAACACCTCTTTTAAACATTATCATTTCTCTGAGGGTGGATTATTGAAGGTCAATAGAATCCTTAACAACTTTTATCATAATGAATAGTGTTTATTATAGAGGTCTATGTCATACGATTTAGCAAAGCCTTTTTGACTACTGTATGTACATATATGCGACGGTAATATAGGTTATCTTGGAGAAAGTTAAGACATAAATATCCACTTACATATGCGTATGTGCTAAATTGCTATTTAACCATGACAGTTATTTTGAATTTTGGCAGACCATTTTTCGTAATCCAAAAGAGATAAAACCTTATGCTGTCCAAAATCCGGAACGCTGCAACTTACCTGCCTCAGCCATTCAGGCATCTTCAGATAGTGTTGTGATTGTGGACATGAACGTGCCAGCAGCTCGTGTTGCACAGCACAAGTGGCAACCAAACACCCCTGATGGTCAAGGTACTCCTTTCCTCTTCCATCACGGGAAAGCAACAGCAACGTCGACTAGTGGTAGTGGATCATTGATGCGCATGTTCAAGGGTCCAGCTAGTTCCGGAACTGGTGACTGGCAATTTCCTCAGGCACAGGCGTTTGCCTCATCAGGAATCAGAAGTTCGTGCGTAGTTGCTATAACAAGCGATGGAGAAATAATAACAGGTAAAAAGCAAGCAGTTTTGCAGTCCCAATGTCTCGAGTGTGTTGGTAATGTATTTACAAAAATCTTATGTGTTTCTTATAGGTGGACATGCGGATAATAGTATCAAGCTAGTCTCATCTGATGGAGCAAAAACTCTGGAAACGGCTTTTGGGCACTGCGCCCCTGTTACATGTCTGGCTCTGTCTCCAGATAACAACTTCCTCGTGACGGGTTCACGGGACTGTACTGTTTTACTGTGGAGAATCCACAAGGCGTTCACTTCTCGAACAAGCGTGTCTGAGCCATCAACTGGCTCAGGAGCGCCTTCCTCCGCAAACAACACGAATCTGGCCAACACATTGGCAAATAAAGGCAAAAAGTGTCGCATTGAAGGGCCAATACAAGTGCTCCGTGGCCACAGAAGAGAAATAGTTTCTTGCTGTGTCAGCTCAGATCAAGGAGTGGTTGTTTCGTCCTCCGAGTCATCGGATGTTCTATTGCATTCCATAAGGAAAGGAAGGCTGATCAGACGATTAGCTGGTGTGACGGCTAATTCTCTTTGCATCTCATCTGATGGGGTTATTATGGCATGGAGTAGCTCGGAGGGTTCTATTAGCGTCTTCACCATAAACGGAGTTCTGATTGCCAAAGCGAAACTACCTTTCTCTTGTAGCATAAGTTGCATGGAAATGTCTATGGATGGTCAAAACGCCTTGATTGGGATGAACTCGTGTTCCAGCATGGATTATTCGAGCAGTAACGAAACATCAAAAGATGTCAAAGAAATCGAGAAAGTGGATGTTTCATCTCCTTCAATTTGTTTCCTCAACTTATACACACTACAGGTATAAATCTGAACTCCTTGATAAGAGGTAAACTAATCCAGGGTGGTGTTTATTATCTTGGTCTAAACAACTTGTGTTGTAGGTATTCCATGTGCTAAAGCTTGGTAAAGGGCAGGATATAACCACACTAGCTCTAAACGTTGACAACACAAACCTCTTAGTTTCCACGGAAGATAAACAGTTGATAATCTTCACAGATCCGGCTGTAAGTTTATTAGTTTATTTATTAACATTTGAGCCTTGTTCATAAGCACAAATAATTGATATCGTTAGTTATCATTAGTCCATGGTAAAAGTTGGTAAAACCTTGTGTAACTTGCAGTTAAGCTTAAAGGTGGTGGATCAGATGCTGAAGCTTGGGTGGGAATGAGAGAATAGAAGAATCAAACCTGTTTGGTCTGTTTTGTCGTGTGTAACATATGTAAAAGTATGTTTAGTTCCAGTAAAACTTAATACGGCCGATTGTTTTATGACAACTGGTTTCTTGCTCCATTGTTATTTTGGAGATGGTTTAGATCAAAAGGCTTCTTGAGTTTGTTGAGGTATACACACCAAAGGCTTGAGTTTGTTTCTTTCTGTAGATTTGTAATTTCTCGGCTTGTTTATCTGTAAGATTATGGCGTTTTTCGGTTGATTTTATTACATTCTTTCTATTCATAAAAGTTTCTGCAATGCAAAGAAATATATTCCAAAGTTAAGCAGAAGGAGATAGGAGAGTCGATCCAGAGATTTCTTTCAAGATATAAAAGCAGTAAAGTCTATTGGTGTTTATTTTCATTTCTTAAGATCTATCAAAAAAAGAGAAAAAAACATTAAACCACACGCTAGGCTTCTATGAGAATTTGCAGGCAGTATAACTATTTTGGGTAAGCAAGTGTTGTTGAGTTTACATGAAGCAGGGAGGGACTATAAAAGTGTGGCAAGTGTTCTAGTGAAAATCAAGTACTTGTCCTCGGGAATGCATGGAGATGGAGTCCTCCTTCGATATGAAGCGTAAGCATTCTCTTGTAATGCACGTTGCTCTTCTCATCAGCCATTTTGAAGCGAAAGAAGTGAAGAAGTGCCATTGATACTATCTTCATTTGCCTGTATGCAAAGTCCTTGCCAAGGCAGATTCTTGGACCAGCCTACATACAAGTCAAAGAAACAAAACATATCAGGTATTAGAAGAAAATGTATTTACTCTTAACTTTATACGTAGCTTGTTTGCAGTCGAGTGTACATACATGAAAGCTTATGAATTTGAAAGGTGATTCTGGTTGGAAAACACCGTCCTTAAGCCATCTCTCTGGCTTGAATTCCTCAGCATCTTGACCCCAAATATAAGTCATCCTTCCCATTGCATATGATATGTAATAGACATTATCCCCTCTCTTCACTCTATGTCCATCTGGAAGTATGTCATCATTCTCTGCACACCTCGTGTCCTGGGACCAAAGAAAGCATTAAATCCTCAATGGTTTAGTTCCATTAGAAGAATCTTTAAAGGAGTGGTCATTTTTTTTACCACAGGGACAGCAGGGTAAAGCCTCAAGGTCTCAGACAAAGCTGCATGGAGATACTGCATCTGATCAAGAGCCTCTTCATCTATACTCTCAACGAAACCCTTCACATCTGTTGTTTTCTCATGACTCGATGTCACATCTCTAATCTCTTGAACAATTTTCTCCTGAACAAGTGGATTCTTGCAGAGCATGTACAAAAACCAAGAGAGAGATGCAGCGGTTGTGTCCTTCCCAGCAATCATAAAGCTCAAGATTATATCCCTCAGGTACTTATCATTCATGTTCTCCGGATCTTTCTCACTCTCCACTAAGAATCTAGATAAAATATCCTCTCTAACAGTCTAAGAACAAAGCCAAAACATTATACTATTAACATTCAATCAAAAATAGTGTGTTAAAATTTGAATTTTTTACATTGTAGGACACTTTTTCACTTTGTAATTACACATAAAGGCACATAGTGCTTGGGACACACTTCTACATTCCAAAAAGACATGAATGACCCTAAGCTAAAGAGACAGGAACATAATTGATTTTACCGACAAATCAAAAACTTTATTTTTCTCTGATCCCAAATCTCAATTTCACTTTCCCAAATCCAAGAACCCTTATCCCACTTAATTCTTATTTGTTCTCGTTTTGAAGACAATGAAGAACTGGATTTTTTTCTCTGGCTTGAAGCCCAAAATCAATTTAGCTTCTTCTTCTTCTAGCTCGTTCTGGTACGAGCGTCGTCGGATTCATCAGAAATCGGCGTGTTATGTGGATGAGGAACATGTTACGGGTTTGGATCTTTCGATCTGGATGATGAACTTTTTTGGATTAAAAAAGGTGACTTTTTCTGGATAAAAAAGGAGAAAGCTTTGGTAGAAGCTAAAAGGAACATGAGGACTCTCTATGGTTCTTCCAAAAACGAGAGGGAGCTCCTGAGCATGAATTAGGATCGGGAGATTGCAATATCAAGTTTCAGTTTGAAGATAAGATCTGAGAAGTAATAGCTTCTTTCCTTCATTTCCGTCTTTAAAAGCTCTATTTGGTTGTTTAGGGATTTGGTATGAAAGTGTGTTAAATGCGATTTACAATCCTCAGATTGAGGTTTAAGAAGAAGGTCAATCTGAACCTTAGATTATCGTATCTTCTTCCTCCCACAAAAAGGTACTTTTCTCTTACTTCTCTTTTATAATTATGCTTCTCTTTGCTAAAGTTTAAATCTTTTTTTCTTTCTCAAAGCTCTTTGGATCTTTTACATTTGTAATTAAAATACTACTATAGTTAAACTTTGGTTAGTAATAAACGTGACTCTGAAATTCATGTTGTTGTAAGGTTTTCCATGGGCAGCTACTGCAACAGCCAGCTCCATCAGCACCACATCAGCCTACATCAATCCGTCCAAGGGTTCAGCTAGGCGTGGTCAAGCTACTGATCCACATAGCATAATTGAAAGGGTAAAGTGTTCATCTTTATCACAATAACTCCACTTGTTAAACTGTTACAATTATAAGTTTTTGGGATTATTTTTGTTGTTTAGGAATTGGATTGTTGTTGGTAGTGATCTAAGAAAAGTGTGTTTCTTTATGGTTAATTTTTAGGTTTGTTTTTTCAGAATTGCTGAGGCCTCACCAGCTTTGAAGAAGCTTGTGTTCACTAAGGATCATGAGCTGTGACCACAAAATCAGTGGTCACTCACCGAATGTCTTGTTGGTGATTCTTCCTCTTTGTTGTAACTATCCATGAACCTAAGATGTAGAGGATTACATTCAAGGATGGGATTTGTGAGTTAACAAAGGTAGAGTTTTGAATCATCCACGTCTAATTTAAGGAAGGAGATCTTTGAGTTAACAAAATACTTGTTCACCACTAGCAATAAAACATAAGAGATAACTATATTTGCAACATTCTAGAACACAAATCACCCGAACACAAATTCTCTGAACACAACTTAGCCATTCATAAGAGCAATTTTGTCAAAACAATTCTTTGGTCCTACCAAAAAGTGTCCCACAAGTGGAAAGTGTTTTTCAGTGTAAAACAAAGACAAAATGTGCCTCTATATGTAATCGACTCTTAAAATTTAGAAGAGAACTCAATAACTCACAGTGTTGTGTTCCTCAGCAAGCTCTTTCCTCTTAGTGGTAATGAGTCTATAAACAAACTTATCTATAGTAGCAATACTCTTCTTGAGTCTAGCTTGTGATCCAACGTTGAGAAACCACTTCAACTTCCAAAGAGGATCTATAAATCTTAAACTAGTTGCATCATTACCTTCATCAAAAGCTTCCATAAACTCTTCCCCTTCTTTACTAAACCCATCCAAACACTTTAACTCCACACCAAACCCCACTTTAAAGATCGAGTCCAATGTACATCTCATCAACATATCCTTAACAAAAAAAAAAAAAAAAGTACCCTTTTTAGAAAGTTTCCAAATTTATAAAACCCAAAGTCTAAAAACTTACTTGAGCATCAAAAGACTCCCCAGAGAGACCAAACCCGGAGACAAAACCGACAAGCTTACACGCATTGGTCCTAAAAACAGAGCAGCTAAAGTCTCTCAAAACCCTAGCGGAGAACTCAAAGCTCGCAAGCTTCCTCTGCTGTCTCCACCTCTCTCCATCAACAGCGAAGATACCGTGTCCCAAAAGATCACCAAGATTCTCACGACTGTTCTGTCCTTTGCTGTAGTTATCGAACCTTGTCTTGAGAATATGCTCCACGTTGCGAGGATCAGCGGTTAGTATCTCGCTCTGTCCTATCCCTAAAAACCTGAAAGTTGGCTTCTTTCTGGCTATCTCTGTCTCGTAGTCGTATAAGTCGTCTCTGTGGAAGAAGAGGTCGAAGATCGTGGCGTGTACTGGAGAGTACTCCTTGGTGTGTATAGATTTTCCGGTGAAGATTTTAAGTGTTATATAGATTGTGAGTGATAGAAAGATGAAGATTGTGGTTAGTACTAAGATAGCTATGCTTGCTAAAGTCTCCATTTTTTTTTTTTTTTTGAGATTTTCTTTCAGGCAAGTCAACTACAACAGAGGTAGAAGACAAATGTCACGGCGCGCCATGAAGATGATAATCTCACTAGGCCCAAAAGGAAGGCCCATAATCATAATTAAGGCCTTCTAAAACGAGTTCGAAATCCTGTTTCTTATAAAGAGGGTTTATAAACTAAGGCCCATACTAAAAACTAGGGCGTTCGGGTACCCGTTCAGTTCAGATCAGGTATTTTGGATTCTCGAATATTTTTTTTAGGAGTCTAAAACCTGTTCGTGTATCTTTACATATCGGATCAGATTCAGATAAAGTTATTTCAGGTCAAATTCAGATATTTTTGTTTTTTGAAAAAATAATCAAATTCTTCATTATTCAAGTTTCTTATACTTGAAAATTTATAATTAACTATACTGATTTTTTAAAAGGTTAAATAACTAATAAGTTTGGAAATGAAATTTTGAAAATTAAAAAAACACTAATTTAATTGATGATGTGAGAATTTGAATGCAACTTTTGTTAATGCATAAAATAAAAAGTTTGAATTTTTTTTTGGAATGAAAAGTTTGATATTCATTTTAAGTAAATATAAAATCATTTTGTTCGCAACTATACGTTATATTATATAATTTGAACCATATAGAACATCAATATAAATATATTAGATAAAATGAGAGAAATAAATTAGAAATATAAGGTTAAACATACATATGTTCGGTTATCTTCAGATATCTATTCGGGTTCAGATATCTAATCTCTCCTAACTTAATATCTAGAATATTTCGCTTTCTCGATTTGGATTTGGGTTCAGATCTTTTGGATCGGGTTCAGGTTTGGATTCGGATATCGGATAAAATGTCAAACTCTAATAGAAACGTAGCCCTACTGTAAACAAGTGGGAATCTCTTTCTTACTTAGAGGGTTATAGACTTAATGAGTGATATTTAGTTCGATTCCGCTGACAGAAAAAAAAGGTTCGTTTCCTCTCTCAAAGGCCCAAAACCAAGGCCCACTATAGAAACTTAGGCCTACTATAACGAGTCTTAACCTTCTCTCTCACTTAGAGAGTTATAAACTTAATGAATGATCTTCAACCTTTGTGTTTTTTTTTTGTTAGATATGAGTATCTTCAAAGGTATAATCGATTCGTTTAGCTCAATCTTCACCGAAGAAGACAACAATCATCGTCGTCACGAACAATCTAATCACGATCCTACCGTATCTGGATCCATGAGCGTTGTGGATGGAGCTAACGAACGGGTCGCGTATAAGCTCAAAGGATACTTCGATTTAGCGAAAGAGGAGATCGCCAAAGGTGTTAGAGCAGAAGAGTGGGGTTTACACGAAGATGCGCTTCTTCATTACAGAAACGCACAGAGGATCATGAGTGAAGCTAGCTCCACGCCTTCTCCTTCCTATATCAGTTCCAAGTAAATGCTCTTTTTTTTTTTAGATTTTAGAGTTGTTTTGTTTTTTGATTTGTGGTGTTGAATTATGGTAGTGAGAAGGAGAAGGTGAGATCGTATAGAGAGAAGATTTCTAAATGGCAGAGTCAAGTCTCTGAGAGGTTGCAAGCTCTTGGTAACCGTAAAGGTGATGATGGATGATACCTTTGAATTTTAATATCAATGTTCAAGAAATCGTTAGGCACATTTTATATGAGATTATTGATTAGGCGGGCGAGTAGAGCATCTCCAACCCTACTCCATAATTTACTGCAAAATAGAGTGGGAAATGGAGTAATGACTTTTTTGTTTGTTCACTACTTCGTTTCCCACTCCATTTTGCAGTTAAATTATGGAGTGGGGTTGGAGATGCTAACCAGACACGTAGGGGCGCCCCGTCTAGACCGATTCTTAGTACACTGATTTTTATGCACTAGTGTGTTCACATTGACATTTGATTGGTTTACTTGTTTCTGACATCAATGGCGTTCTTGTTTTAGGTGTTGGAATGTCTGAGAATAAGGTATTTATCTTTTGTTTTGTTCCTTTGGAGAATGTGATGTTTGTAGATTTTAAGTGATATTGATTCATATGATGAATTCATCATTTCTGATTCTTGATTATGTAGAGAAATGTACCATCTCCTTCTTCAGCTTCCTCCACGGCGTCTAATAGAAGAGTTTCATCACAGAAGACTTCACTTCCCAGAGGTGGCGTTGGAATGGCGAGGAGCCCTAAAGGTGCTACTACAAACCCAAAACCTGCGAAAGAATCTGGAAGTGGGTACGATGATAAGTTAGAAGAGATGATCAACACAACTATAGTTGACAGAAGTCCATCTGTGAAGTGGGATGATGTTGGTGAGTGCCATTGTTATGCTTTTTTCGGAGCTATATGTGGAGGTATCACACTTATGATGAACTATTGTAGCTGGACTTGATGGAGCTAAACAAGCTTTATTGGAGATGGTTATTTTACCAGCAAAACGAAGAGATTTGTTCACTGGTCTCCGAAGACCAGCTAGAGGTATTATTTGCAAGCTTTGATTCTTCTGTGCCGTCCTTGTTGAAACTACTTCTTTGTTAGGTCTGCTTCTCTTTGGACCACCTGGCAATGGGAAAACAATGCTTGCCAAGGCAGTTGCTTCTGAGTCACAGGCAACATTCTTCAACGTCTCAGCATCTTCATTGACATCTAAATGGGTGTGTACTTAACCTTGCTTTGCTTACTTTCTTTTGTAATAGGGATTTTTATTTCAGATATAGACAAATTGAGTTTCATGTACTGTGTCAGGTGGGTGAGGCTGAAAAGCTTGTCAAAACGTTGTTCCAAGTTGCAATATCCAGACAACCTTCTGTGATATTTATGGATGAAGTATGTACTTTCCCCCTTTCCTGTCGTATATGTTGACTAACCAAAACACCTGTTATTAGTAAAGTTCTAGTAAATACCATATACGTTGTATTTGACCGAAGTGCCCCCTAAAAATGGTGCCTTAGTAAGATGCAGCCATTGGAATTAGCCTTGCTTGTTTTGTTCTATATCATGAATGACTTTCGTGATATACTGATAAATATATTATCACTTGGAGATCTAAATGTGTGTATTTTTACTCTGGTTTTTAGATAGATAGTATAATGTCTACGAGGTCGGTCAGCGAGAATGAAGCAAGCAGAAGGTTGAAATCAGAATTCCTTATCCAGTTTGATGGTGTGACTTCTAATCCTGATGATTTGGTTATTGTCATCGGTATGCTTCTGGCTAATTCAGTCTTCACTCTGTTTGGCCATCATGTCTGATATGTGCTTGAATTGCAGAGAAAATCTCTGAGTATCGGTTTACATCTGTTTTGTATTAATCCTTGCCCTATAAATTTTACTTGGATGTATTATGGTTTCAGGAGCTACTAACAAGCCACAGGAGTTGGATGATGCAGTGCTTAGAAGATTGGTAAGAACATTATCACCTTCAGGATTTCTACACCAATCCATATGAAAGAATCTGATAATTAAATGCTTTGAATTGATCACTTTGTTAGGTAAAGAGAATATATGTACCATTACCGGATACAAACGTCAGGAAACTACTTTTCAAAACTAAACTGAAGTGCCAGCCTCACTCTCTATCCGGTGGAGACATTGATAAAATCGTCAGAGAAACCGAAGGCAAGTTTTGTATAAGAAACACAATTTGTGTTTTAATACCTCTAGATGTGTTTACTGGTTAGGAGTCTAAGTAAACTAATAAGCTTTAGTTATTGTTGCAGGATACTCAGGAAGCGATCTACAAGCATTGTGTGAAGAAGCTGCAATGATGCCAATCAGAGAACTCGGTGCAGATATTCTCACCATCCAAGCAAATAAAGTATTATACCAAACCTCTTCTAAACTCTTTTAAGTCTTTCAAAACAATTTTGAAGTCTCTTTTGGGTTGAAAAGGTTTGTTTGTTTGTTTGATGAATGGATGTATAAAATGTTTACAGGTGAGACCGCTAAGATATGATGATTTTAGGAAATCGATGGCAGTGATAAGACCCAGCTTGAGTAAAAGCAAATGGGAAGAGCTTGAACGTTGGAATTCAGAGTTTGGCTCTAATTGAATTTCTTCTTTTAAGTGGTATAGTGTTGAACTGTTGATACTCTTGTAAACATTTTATACATCAATGCAAATGTATTTATTTACAATCTATGGAATAATGTCATAAGACATGAATTATTTTATATGATCTTCTGAAATGGATTTAATTTCATCAAAACCATAGACAGTTGTTGGGTTACAATATCTATAATTAAAATTCTTTTATAGATAATCTAGAGGGTAAAATTATAATAGATATCTAATCAGTCAGATAAACCAATAGTTACCCATAACTCTCTTGCTGGACTAGTTATGAAGCATTTGCTTATAATTTTCTGCAGCTTCTTGTTAGGGATCCCCTCCAAAAGGCTCTCTCTTACCAAGATCATGCAACACCCTTGGATCGTTAAGCACGCAGATCCTAAAGGTGTCTGCCTCATTTGATGCTATTCACCCAATCTCTGGACAAGTGGCTTATAGGTAATCTAGCGTTGTGTGAAGAGAATTTTCAGAAGTTAAAAGAGAATGCACATTTTGTGTCTCACAATGTTCAAAAATTTGTTGACTACATATGTCCCCCTCTAAATACTTTTCAACTTGGTAACAACTGTAGTTATAAAATATATTCTCTTTTCCAGTAGGAAGAAATAAAACAAAACACAATACTTTATTTATATTAAATAAAAATAAAATTAAAAAATGTTTGATTAAATGCTTAGTAATATTTCACACAATCACAATTGATATTATAAACTGTAGACATGTGGACAGTATTTGCTTTAACAGCTCAAAAAATCTTATAATGGGAAGCAGTGATTCAATATTGGCCCTCACCGACTAGTGTGGATATATATATTCTCTAAAACATGTATTTTTCTATATGTTTTTTTTTTTGTCAACTTTTCTATATGTTTTTATTCTACAATAAAGCCAGGTTGGAATCATAAATACTTAAGCCACCAATCAACAGACTAGTTTAAATACATTTTCAGATTTTTAAATTGTGAACAAAATATACACACCTACACAACTCGATTAATTAAAAGTATAATCTATTTACTTTTTCTGAGAACCCAAAAAATTACCTAAAGTGTTTATATTTGCTAAAGAATATCAAACTGTGTAAGAAGAAGCCCAGAGCCCACGATGGTAATTTACGCAAAAGGACAATTAAATGGAATGGCCTCTCTTTCTTCTTACAGCTATTGTCCGAAAAAGCACATGGCCCCAATCCAACTCAACATGCTTATAAACAACACACATTGACAAAAGAATAACTTAACCCTAGTTTAAATATAACCTAACCACAGTTAACACTTCACCTCATTAAACTTCACCCTTCCCCACTGTCTTCTCACTTCCTCTGCTCCATCCACACTCACACTGAAAACTCAACATGGCGACGCCTCAGACCATCTTTCTCCTCGCCTTCACTCTCTCTCTCCTTGCCCTCACCGTACACAGCCACAACATCACTCAAATCCTCGCTGACAACCCCGAATACTCCTCCTTCAACAGCTACCTCTCACAGACCAAACTCGCCGACGAGATCAACAGCCGCTCCACCATCACCCTCCTCGTCCTCAACAACGGCGCAATGTCTTCCCTCGCCGGAAAACACCCCCTCTCCGTCATCAAAAACGCTCTCAGCCTCCTCGTCCTCCTCGACTACTACGACCCCCAGAAACTCCACAAGATCTCCGACGGCACGGTCCTCACCACCACTCTCTACCAAACCACCGGAAACGCTCCCGGAAACCTAGGCTTCGTCAACATCACCGACCTCAAGGGAGGCAAAGTCGGCTTCGGCTCCGCCGCGTCAGGCTCCAAGCTCGACTCCTCTTACACAAAATCCGTCAAGCAAATCCCTTACAACATCTCCGTCCTCGAGATCGACGCTCCGATCATATCTCCGGGACTCTTGACCGCACCTGCTCCCTCCGCCGCCGTGTCGAACATAACCGGTCTGTTAGAGAAAGCCGGTTGCAAAACCTTCGCGGGCTTGCTCGTCTCCAGCGGCGTCCTCAAGACTTACGAATCCGCGCTCGAAAACGGGTTGACGGTTTTTGCACCGTCCGATGAGGCTTTCAAGGACGATGACGTGCCCGATCTGAAGAACCTCACGCAAGCTGAGGTGGTCTCGCTCCTAGAGTATCACGCCCTCCCTGAGTACAAACCGAAAGGCTCTCTAAAGACTAACAAAAACAAAATCTCGACTTTGGCCACTAGCGGCGCGGGGAAATACGATATCACGACGTCGAACTCCGGCGACGAAGTCGTTCTCCACACCGGCGTTGCTCCGTCGAGGGTCGCTGATACGGTGCTCGATGCTACTCCGGTGGTGATTTTCACGGTGGATAAAGTCCTCCTCCCCGCTGAACTTTTCGGGAAAGCTGCTTCTCCGGCGCCGTCGCCGTCGCCGGCGGAAAGTCCGTCGCCGACTGCAGCGTCGCCGCCGGCACCTCCGAGTGATGAGT
>CAKOAT010101933.1:151466-162740 GCA_932364175.1 Eruca vesicaria subsp. sativa | reverse complement strand
CTCTCTCCTCCCTCTCGATAATCTCCGGCGATTTGTCCCCAAAATCTCATCAGATTCGTCCTCAAAGATGTAAGAATCCTATCCCCTTGACTTAGGTTCATTTTGATTAGGTTTTGTAATAGATTTGGTGATTTGAATGTGTGTTGATAGATTATGAGTTAGGGTGATGGGTAGATTACGAGTTTGATAGGTTAGGATTGTGATATTGTTAGGATAATTTGATGTATTGAATTGATTTGTAAATTTTTCTAAAGTTTTTTTTTATTTTTGGATTTATAAAAGATTTTTATATGTAGGAAACCTATTTTCGGATTTAGTAAAACTATTTTCAGATTTATTAAAACTATTTTTCGGATTTATTAAAATTATTTTCAGATTTATTAAAACTATTTTTTTTATTTATTAAAGCTATTTTTGTATTTACTAAAACTATTTTTGTATTTATTAAAACTATTTTTGTATTTATTAAAACTATTTTTAAATTTATTAAAAGTATTTTTGTATTTATTAAAACTATTTTTGTATTTATTAAAACTATTTTTTTTATTCAAACTATTTTTGTATTTATTACAACTATTATTGTATTTATTAAAACTATTTTTGTATTTATTAAAACTATTTTTGTATTTATTAAAACTATTTTATTATTTATTAAAACTAATTTTGGATTTATAAAAACTATTTTTTGTATTTATTAAAACTTTTCTGGATTTATTAAAACTATTTTTGTAATTTTTAAAACTATTTTTGTATTTATTAAAACTTTTCTGGATTTATTAAAACTATTTTTGTAATTATTAAAACTTTTCCGGATTTATTAAAGGGAAAATTGCCAAATATGACTCAAAACTTGATTTGAAATGCAAAAGTAAACCCAAACTTGAATCAAATGCAAAAGTAACTTAAAAGGCTGTTGAAATTACAACCAACCCCTTGTGAACAAAAAAAAAAAGAGAGAATTCGGCCAAAAAAAACACGAACTTTGCACGAATTGCCAAAACAAACCTGAACTTTTGGCCTGACAAAAAAAAACATAAATTTTCATTGACTTTCGAATTAATTAACAATGTTTTCGTTGACTTGCCAATTTGGCACGCCGTCAACAAATTTAACAGAAAAAATTAACGTTGTTAATTGTTGCCGTTAGGATGAGACGACGTCGTTTTCGAGTGAGAAGAAACGACGTCGTTTTAAGCGATTTGAAAATAAAAAGCCGTAGACCCCTGGATTCGAACCCGGGTTGATTGGATCAAGTGGCAATGAAGTTTACCACTAGGCAAGTGGCACATTCAATGTATCTACTAACACATTTACTTATATTTGGTACTGATTGAATATTAAAAAAATTCTATAAAAACTTTAAAAATCTTTAAAATTTCAAAACAAATGAAAAAGAAATTTTTTTTTTATAAAATTAATTTTGATATTAAAATTAATATAAAATTTTATTTTTCTTAAAAAAATCAGACGGGAACTTATAAAATTTTATTTTTCTTTTAATGTATCTATTAACACCTTTACTTATATTTGGTACTGATTGAATATAAAAAAAATCTATAAAAACATTAAAAAGTCTTTAAAATTTCAAAAAAATGAAAAAAATAAAGAGTTTTTTTATAAAATTAATTTTGAAATTAAAATCATAATAAAAAAATTATTTTTTTCTTTCAATGTATCTACTAACACATTTACTTATATTTGGTACTGATTGAATATAAAAAAATTCTATAAAAACTTTAAAAAATCTTTAAAATTTCAAAAAATGAAAAATAAAGAGTTTTTTATAAAACTAATTTTGAAACTAAAATTAAAATAAATTTTTATTTTCTTTAAAAAAATCAAAAATCTTCCAAAATTTTAGTTTAAAGAAAAAATAAATTTTATTTTAATTTTAAAATTAATTTAAAAAAAAATCGTTATTTTTTCATTTTTTTGAAGTTTTAAAGACTTTTTAAAGTTTTTATAGATTTTTTTTATATTCAATCAGTACCAAATATAAGTAAAGGTGTTAATAGATACATTAAAAGAAAAATTAAATTTTATAAGTTCCCGTCTGATTTTTTAAAGAAAAATAAAATTTTATTTTAATTTTAATATCAAAATTAATTTTATAAAAAATTTCTTTCTTTTTCATTGTTTTGAAATTTTAAAGATTTTTAAAGTTTTTATAGAACTTTTTTAATATTCAATCAGTACCAAATATAAGTAAATGTGTTAGTAGATACATTGAATGTGCCACTAGCCTAGTGGTAAACTTCCTTGCCACTTGGTCCAATCAACCCGGATTCGAATCCAGGGTCTACATCTTTTTATTTTCAAATAGCTTAAAACGACGTCGTTTCATCTCAATTGAAAACGACGTCGTTTCATCCTAACAGCAACAATTAACGTCCGAGTTAACACCGTCTTAACGGTTCGTTAACGGTGTGTTAAAATGGCGAGTCAATCGTAAGTTTCTTAATAAACTAATAAAGTCAACAAAAGTTCAGGTTTCTTTTGGCCAGACTCGAGTACAGGTTTCTTTTGGCCATTCATGCAAAGTTGGTGCTTTTTTTGGCCGACTTCTCGTTTTTTTTTTTACGTTTCTATCCCTCGCAAGTCGTCTGGGACAGCTGCCTAGACGACCTTAAACTAAGTCGTCTGGGACATTTTTTCTAAAAAATAATTTAAAAATTGTGTAATAAATATCTTGATAAATGAAAAATTGGGATTCTGTAATTAACATATGTCTTAAGCGATATAATTAAGATATAACAAAAGTCAGTTGTTTTCCGCATAGATGAGTGAAAGTAGTGAGTGATGATATTCTTTAGTTTAGGTTTCACCAACATATGTTGTAGTATTGTATGTGTTTCTTAGGGTTAGAAATTCGAAAGCATAAATGTTTTTTTGAAATTTTTAAAATTTACCTAAGTGTGTTTATTTCTGTGTATAGTAAACAATATTTAAGTATAATTTGATTTTATAACATGGTTAGTAGTTAATTTAGTCAATTTAGTTTACGGTTTAGGGTTTAGGGTTTAGGGTCTGGACGACTTATAATTAAGTCGTCTGGTAAATATATTTAATAAGGCAGACGACTTAGTCGGATGTATAGTATCAACAGACGACTTAATAATAAGTCGTCCAAACCGGATTTTACCAAATTACTTTTTAACCTAACCGGATTTTTGACCGGACATATATAAGAAGATTTTTTTTTTTACGCACTTTTCGCGAAATTGAGAAAACCCTAACGCGTTTCTCTCAAAGGTGATTTCGAGGCGGTTTCGCTCCGATACAAGACCAAGGTAAATCGAAGGTTTCTTTTGCAGATTTATGGGTTTTTATTAGGATGGATGTTGTTTTCCTTAACTTTTACCGTTTGGTTTTGTGTTTTCAACGATTTGGGGTAATTTTGGTTTCAAATTAGGGTTTCAAAAATTGGGGATTTCAATCGACTTGTAGTTTAGTTAGGTTGGATGTTGTTTTCCTCTCATTTTACGGTCATTTTAGGGTCGTCCACCTGGAAGTTCTACTGGAAGTCTTGGTAGACTTATAATTAAGTCGTCTGGAAAGTCTTCCACCTGGAAGACTTTCTAGACAACTTAATTATAAGTCTACCAGGTGGACGACCCAGACGACTTAGAATTAAAATGTTTCGAATTCGTTTCTTGTTTGCAGATGGCGAATTAGCATGAACCTCACTTCTTGAAGCCTCTGCTTCCTGGTTTCTACAGTGGCGTGGTATACACACGCTCTCTATTTCTCCTCTGTTTATTTCCTTTGCTTATCTTCTCATTTGTTGACTTGTAGACAATACCACTTGCCTTCTACGCAAAACACATAGAAGGCACGCCGAACCAAGGAAAATGGACACTACGATCAGACACTTCACACCAAACTTGGGAAGTTATACAAGAAGGAAGAAGACTCACCGATGGTTGGGAAGTCTTCGCCCAAGCACACTCCCTTTGCATCGGTGACATTCTCGTGTTCAAAAAGGAAGGAGACATGGTATTTCATGTGACTCCTTTCGGTCCTAGTTTTACTGAGATTCAGTATACACCTCCTCAAGGGGATGATGCTGCGGATGGTGCCTCAACTTCCTCGTCTCTTCCTAAATGATGGATGTTTGTCTTGCTATCGTCTNGAGACATGGTATTTCATGTGACTCCTTTCGGTCCTAGTTTTACTGAGATTCAGTATACACCTCCTCAAGGGGATGATGCTGCGGATGGTGCCTCAACTTCCTCGTCTCTTCCTAAATGATGGATGTTTGTCTTGCTATCGTCTTATTGTAATCTGCTTCTAATGGACTTGTAATGGATGACTTCTATGTTGTTGTTCCCATGTTTCAAATTGTTTTTAAACCTATGACTTGTAATGGATGATCAACTTTTATAACTATAACTCCTTTTGTCCTCTATGTACAAACCATGGTAACACCAATTTTAATTATTAGTCGTCTAAGAAGTCTAACACAAATTCTAACACAAATTCTTAAAACATACTCAAAAAGCCTGGACGACTTTGTAGACGACTAATATTTTAAGTCGTCTGGAAAGTCATCTAGCCGGAAGATTTGTCAGACGACTTAATTATTAGTCGTCTAACCTCGTAAGTATTCTATTCAGACGACTTTAAACTAAGTCGTCCAGACGACTTAGTTGAAAGTCGTCTGGTATAGTTATTCTTAAACATAATTTAAAAAATTTGTAAAAAAATATTTAGATAAGTGAAAAATTGAAATCATGTAATTAACACCAGTTTTAAGAGATATAAATTAAGATATAACAAAATTTAATTATTTTTAACATAGATGAGTGAAAGTAGTGAGTGATGATATTCTTTGGTTTTGGGTTTGCCAACATATGTTGTAGTATTGTATGTGTTTCTTAGGGTCAGATTTTCGAAAGCATAAATGTTTTTTTGAAAAATTAAAAATTTACCAAAGTGTGTTTATTTCTATATATAGTAGACTCTATTTAATTATAATTTGATTTTATAACATGTTTAGTAGTTAATTTAGTCAATTTAGTTTAGGGTTTAGGGTTTAGGGTCTGGGCGACTTATAATTAAGTCGTCTGGTAAATATATTTAATAAGGCAGACGACTTAGTCGGATGTATAGTATCAACAGACGACTTAATAATAAGTCGTCCAAACCGGATTTTACCGAATTACTTTTAAACCTAACCGGATTTTTTACCGGACATATATAAGAAGATTTTTTTTTTTTTACGCACTTTTCGCGAAATTCAGAAAACCCTAACTCCGTTTCTCTCAAAGGTGATTTCGAGGCGATTTCGAGGCGATTTCGATCCGATAAAAGACCAAGGTAAATCGAATGCTTCTCTTGCCGATTTAATGGGTTTTTATTAGGATGGATGTTGTTTTCCTTTACTTTTAGTGTTTGGTTTTGAGTTTTCAAATTAGGGTTTCAAAATTTGGGGATTTCAGTCGACTTGTTGTTTAGTTAGGTTGGATGTTGTGGATATGTTCATTTCAAATTAGGGTTTCAAAGATTGGGGATATTTTACGGTTACCGTCGTTCTCATCGCGCTTCTTTTTTCACGTCTATTTTTGCAGTTCTATAACCGCTATGTCGAAGGCGAGTACATCTTCTCCGAATTGTCAGGTCAGCTTTCAAATGTTCTACTGGAAGTCTTGGTAGACTTATATTAAGTCGTCTGGAAAGTCTTCCAGGTGGAAGACTTTCCAGACGACTTAATTATAAGTCTTTCGACTGGAAGACTTGAGAGACGACTTAGTTATAAGTCGTCTGGAAAGTCTTCCAGACTTATAATTAAAATGTTATACTGGATGGTTGTGTGTTTGAGATGGTTTTCTTTGATTTTTTTGCAGAATATTCCCGAACTCCCCCGTAGGATACATACACTAGGGCAAGAGCCTGTCGCAAGGCATAGCATTACGTATCATCCATCTTTGAAGTTGTATACTGCTCTAAGGGATGCTCTTAATGATGAAGAATATGAAGAGCTGAAGGAGTCTAAGTTGGGAGTTTTCATCAAGTTCCAAGAGCTGGATTTTGAATGGGCTTCAAGGCTGGTTCACTACGTACTCTGTTTCCAGCTCGACATAAAGAAGAAGTATGAGCTGTGGAGTCTTGCTGGTCCACAACCTTTGAGGTTTTCACTGCTCGAGTTTGAATACCTCACTGGTCTAAACTGCGAGTACATTCAGGACATTGAGAGACCAAACTGTCCTGTTACAAAGGAGTTGGTTGCTTTCTGGGAGTTGTTGGGAGTTAATGTCGANAGAGACCAAACTGTCCTGTTACAAAGGAGTTGGTTGCTTTCTGGGAGTTGTTGGGAGTTAATGTCGAAGCTGGGCCAACTACTGATCAGATAATAGATGCATTTCAGAGATGCGAAGACTGGTCTCCGGATGATCGCAAGCGGCTCGGGTACCTTGCCATCTTGGCTGGATACATTGAAGGGAGGAAGTATTCAACCCAAACACGGGTTTCTCTGGCTAGGCTAATGATGGATCTAGAACGGTTTGAGAATTATCCATGGGGGAGAGTCGCGTTTAAGCTGTTGATGGACTCTGTGAAGGGCAAAGATATAACTGGTTGTTACACCATCGATATGTTTGTACATGCTCTCCACCGATACTAGCTTACAAGGGTGGCAAAGGACGGCATTTTAAAGATGACATTGAAAGACAGGTATTTAATTTACTTTACTCCAGAAGCAGACGACTTATGATTTAGTCGTCTGGAAAGTCTTCCAGCTGGACGACTTAGCAGATGTCTTAAAAAGAGGTCGTCTGAAAAGTCTTCTAGCTTATTTTTAAGTCGTCTGGAAAGTCGTCCAACTAGACGACTTTCCAGACGACTTAATCATAAGTTTTTCTGCGAATTCTTTTCTTTCCAAATTTCTTAATCCGTCAAATATCTAAGTTTATATCTTCTATTTACTGCAGATTAGTGCTATGAACTTTGTTGAGAAGGGCATGGCTAAAATGTTTCCAAAATGGGACTCTGATGCTGATGATCCAGCCGCGGAGAATATAATTAAACTCATGTACATAAAGAAACCATGGAAGTGGACCATGGATTGCTGGGAAGTCACCGGTACTTGAAGAAGGCCGGTACAAAAGAAGTAGTCTGCTAAGTCGTCCAGAGCGTATAGAGCTGTTAGATGAAGAGGAAGAGCAAGAGGTTCATGCAGAGAAAGTTGAGGAAGAGGCTGAGGTCAGACCGAACGTTGGTGGGTTGACCAAAGAGGACGTTGAAAGAATCGTGAAGGATGCTTTGAAAGATTCTTTGAAGGAAGAGAGAGCAAGACCCAACGTTGGTGGGTTGACCAAAGAGGATGTTGAAAGAATCGTGAAAGATTCTTTGAAAGATTCTTTGAAGGATGTACTCGATGCCTTGAGTCAAGGGTTTGAGACGTGCCTTACGGAGATCAAGTATCTGTCTGAAAGGGTGGAAGTTGTGGAGAAAATCGTTGGTGTCACCAGAAAAGAACAAAAAAAGAGTAAGGGTCAAACTGAAGGGGAATGTAAAAGTTTTAATGGGTCGAACGCGGGAAAGAAGAGCTTGCTGAAGGGGGGTGAAGCAACAGAATTGTCCGCAGGTGCTACTGCCTTGAAAGAGCTGAGTATAGTTCCTTGCCAGGAAAAACCTCCAGAACCGAGCCTTCCATCCAACCTTCCATCCAGCCGTCCATCCAAGCTTCCATGCAAAAATTCAAAATAAAACACATTAGTAAACATAGAGAATTTCATGAAAGTTTACTAAACATCGTCTGGACGACCTAGAAGTAAGTCGTCCGGACGACTTACCCATAAGTTGTTCGGACGACTTACTTCTAAGTCGCCCATTGAGGTCATTTTTGCAATTGAAATTTAAATGGGACGACTTACTTCTAAGTCGCCCAGCTTTGTTTGTTAAAAAAAAAAAACGCAGATGACTTATAATTAAGTTGTCTAGGTAAAACGGGCTACTTTTGCATTTGACCGAATTGTGTCAGATATTTGACTTTTTCTGGGCGACTTCAAATTAAGTCGTCTATGGGAAAGTTAAAATATCAATATTTTATTTTATCCAGACGACTTACGGATAAGTCGTCTCAGGTTAGTTTTGCAATTCAAAAATAAAACTTAAATTTTTAACTTCTCCAGACGACTTAATTAGAAGTCGTCTGATCAGACAACTTATGTTAAAGTCGTCCAGAATAAGCAAGGTTTGACCAGAAAACTCGAAAAATATTCTGGACGAGTTTGATTATCCTGGACGACTTTAACCTAAGTCGTCTAAGCGGTCGACTTTTAATTAAGTCGTCTGGAGAAGTTAAAAGTTTAAGTTTTATTTTTGAATTGCAAAACTAACCTTAGACGACTTATCCGTAAGTCATCTAGATTTAATAAAATATTGAAATTTTAACTTTCCCAGGGACGACTTACTTTNATTCTGGACGAGTTTGATTATCCTGGACGACTTTAACCTAAGTCGTCTAAGCGGTCGACTTTTAATTAAGTCGTCTGGAGAAGTTAAAAGTTTAAGTTTTATTTTTGAATTGCAAAACTAACCTTAGACGACTTATCCGTAAGTCATCTAGATTTAATAAAATATTGAAATTTTAACTTTCCCAGGGACGACTTACTTTTAAGTCGTCCAGAAAAAGTCAAATATCTGACACAATTCGGTCAAAAGAAAAAGTAGACCGTTTTACCTAGACGACTTAATTATAAGTCGTCTGGTGTTTTTTTTTTAACAAACAAAGCTGGACGACTTAGAAGTAAGTCGTCCGTTTGACCAGAAGACTTATCCGTAAGTCTTCTACATCCAGAAGACTTACGGGTAAGTCTTCTACACGAAGAGATTTGGAAAAAAATTCAATTTCAAACCTTAAACTAGATGAGATGACTTCCTTTGCACACAGAGTCTTCTTCAACCACCCAGAACATCGAACGAAAGTAACCCACCAACAATTGTATGCTTAAATGGCTCTATCAACCATAAAAATTTTGCAATCAAAAGCTTGGGTTTTTGGTATGAATATGGAGACAAAGTGAAGGAGATGTTGTTTTTAGTTCATAACAATTGAGAAAGAGAATATGAGTATCGATTTTAAGTGCATTAAAAGCTTCAAACCTTGGTTGTACAAGGTTGTTGGGAGTATTCATGGCAATGGCAATGGCAATGTTGTAAATACTTGAAGATGATGAGGTTGAGAGAGTAAAAAGGCCATTTTCGAAAAAAAGTAAAAAAAAAAAATTAATGGCATTTTCGTAAATAAAATGAAGATGTGGGGTGGATAGGACAAAAACAATATGAGTTAAAAGAAGAAGTTAGTTTTGTGTTTTACTATGAGTTTTGAGTCAATTTTGCAAAAAAACCCTTTATTAAAACTATTTTTGTAATTATTAAAACTTTTCTGGATTTATAAAATAAATTATTTTTTTTTTTAAATTTTTGCAGGTCGGGTAGCGATAGCCAGGCGAGACCTCGCCGCCACACACCACGAGGTCGAGGTGTTTCTCGGGGTGGTTCTTGTGGTGGTTCGACCGGCACCTCTCGTGGTTCTGCATCTTTGCAGAACCAATATGTCGGGATTTTCCAGCTCCAGCTCCTCCGGTCATTTCGGGTACCATGACTATTGAACAATTGGTTCAACAGCCTGGTCGAGAGCATCTTCTCACTCTCACTCCGCATCCATCGGGCCCACACCAAACATGGTAATACTTTTTTTTAAAAAAATTGTCTTTTTTTCATTATATGTTGCTTGATTCTTAAATTTTTATTTCAGGTTTGATCGATCGCAGAACGGGATAAGTTCCTTCATCAATCAGATGATGTACTCGGCGCTCAAAAAAGGTTATCCTACCTACACCTCCTTCCCCCGAGAGGATCATGGGATGTGGTTTAGTTAGTTTGCGGTATGTATTTTACAATTTTTAAAGTTATATTTTTAATCTTTGACTTAAATTTCTACTAATTGTGTTTTTTTTCAGCAAGAGTTCAACTGGAATCCCCTCCATACAGCCTTTATCGAAAATGCCTTCACCCATAAATTCATGGAGAATTATGGGAAGCAAGTTTATGAGTGGAAGCAAAAGTGAAAGAAGGGCAAAAACCCGAAATTGATCAACGACAAAGTGTGGCTCGAGTTGCAAGAACATTGGGGGAAGACATAGACGCAAGGAACCTCTGACACCAATTCCAGCAACCCCAACAGCGACCGTGGCAGGAAGGATCGGTACAAGAACAACTTTGGTGCTTGCAGTATGTCAACTCTTGGGGATAAGCTTGTAAGTCGACTGATTTTCTTTACCTATTTCATTTTTTAAATTTTAATTTCAATTTTTAAATTTTAATTTCAATTTTAATGCTTTTTATTAACAAATATTTTTTTTCCAGGCAGAACAGAATGACGGTGAGCCGATTGACTCCCTCGTGTTAATGAAGGAGGCGTATACCGACAAGTCGACCGGAGAGATTTCGGATGCCGTTGTGAGGGAGGTGATCGACTTGGTCGAAACCCAGAAGGAGGAAGAGATCCAATGCCTCTCTCAGCTTCAGTCTGACGACGACGGCACTACTGTGGCTTCCCCCAGCCTTTCTCGAGTTCGAATCAACAAACTTGTTGAGTTGGTAAGATCTTTATTTTAATTTAATGTTTTTTTTAATTTAATGTTTTGTCACTGTTTTAATTTAATGTTTTTAGGCGGTTCCTAAGAAGAAAGGCCGTTTGTTCGGGTTGGCTCGTCGCTCCAAGTCAGTTCCTTCTACTTCAGAACCGGCTTGTGTTGATCCGGCAATCATGGAGCAGCTACAAAACAAGGATGACCGCATCGTAGCATTGGAGAACCAGAATGCCACAATTCTTACCATACTTGCTAGGATGGCAGATCAGCACAATGAAGTGGAGGAAACGAAGAAGAAGAACCAGGAGTTGTTGGATATGATGCGACATCTGTTCCCGCATGAGTTCTAGTCGGTTTTTTATTTGTTTTTTAAAACTTTGTATTTCTACTTTTAAAACTTAAAATATTATAATATGTTTTTTTTTTCAATTTTAGTTTTATATTTTTAAATAATTATTATATTAATATATACTAAAAATAATTAATTATTATTTATTATTATATTTTAAGAAAATAGGAATTTCCGAGGAAGAACATCCCTCGGAATATTCCGACGGCTGGTTCCTCGGAATATTCCGACGGCTGGTTCCTCGGAATATTCCGATGGTAATTGCTGTCGGAATGTCCATCGGAATATCCCAAGGAACCATCCGTCGGAATATTCTGACGAACTTTC
>CAKOAT010101933.1:119397-144585 GCA_932364175.1 Eruca vesicaria subsp. sativa | reverse complement strand
GTTTGTAGCTCTTGACAATGGAAAGAAAGCTACATTTGAATGCCACGTGAAACCTCCTGTTATAGGGTAAGCATAGTTGTATCCTCTTCATTTTAATGTATAACTATACTCAACAAAAATTTTAGTTGTACTCAATAGTTTCTGTACAGTAAATTTAGAAAATAAAGTCAGACGGGAAAAAGTATATAAAATTAAAAATGCATGATTATCAACAGTGATGAAATGGAAGAGAATAGGAATCGTTCTGAATTTTCTTTTTTAGGCACCAAATAAAAATATGGCTAAAAACTTCAAACAAATATATCAATGATCTTCTTAGAAAATATATAATGTTCATCTTTGTTATCAAGTTAAAATATATATTCCACATTAAACTTTAGATTAGGTGTTATTTTTATATATTTTCTAAGAAGATCAGATTTTATTTCTGTATTTCTTTATCATTTTATTACCTTAAAACCTACAAATTTGACTACTTTGAATATTTTATTAGATTTTGTGTCCAAAATTTTGATATAAATACTTTCACCCTTTCACAAATTATTATGTGTAGATAATATATAAAATTGAGATTATGTTTTTGTATGTCCTAGATTATTTGTTAAAAACTTTCCATAGATATGAATTGTCCCACTTCAATTTAATAGGTTTTAAATCTTAAACCATAACAAAACCAAAACTTTTATGAACGATCATTGCCATGGCTTCTGGTATTTTAACAACTTTCTTGTTCGACGCATACACAAAAGACAACACCTAGAGACCTGATTTCCCGAAAACCAGACTTCACCAATAATCATTTGTAGTGAATTTGCAATGATCTTTACTTTCACAATAGGATGCCACTAAATCAAAAGCTTCCCTAATTCCGAAAATCATCCATAAAGAAAGTTTTANATTGCATATTCTTCTCAAACTCAAACAACATGAAACCCCTCAAAGGAGCTTCATCCGCGCTTCTTCTGGGACGCCTTTCTGTGTCGGGAACTAGAAAGGTAATAGAGAGGTTTTCTTTTTATCTTATTATATTTAATAGAACAGGTATATAAGTTTGACTCACTCGAAATTATAATTTATGATCGATGCAGACGATGAATATAACTTCAGAGATCAACCATGTCATCATTACTATACTCGAGAACTCTGGTAATCTATTAACTATTGTCTATTCAAATTTGTAAATTAATAAAGTGATTGGAGCCAAAGATTTTTTCTTTCCATCCTCTGAGGCTTCATATATAAATAGAGACTCATGAGCAAAACCTACTAGACAATACCACACCAAAACCATATAATAAACCCTTGGAGCCTTGAAAGCCCAGTGATGGTATCAAGTTTAAAAAGTTATGCACATGTATTTAAAATATGACCTTACTATTTTAGATGTTCAAATTCATCGGCGGAAAGAACAGTCCTTATCAATGAGCTCGTGGGTAGATGTTGGTGTCCCAAAAATTGAGGTTAATTCTTTTTATTAATTTTTTTTTCTCTTCTAATTATAGTTTTGACTGACTAATAAGATAAAAAAACATACGTATTTGTTTTCTTTCAGGTTGAAATGACTGTCACGCTCTCAGCCGCTGGTCAGAAGATGATTATCCGCTACGAGGTTGACGAATCCCAAAAAACGGTGAACCCGTACCATAAATTTTTACTCATGGCGCCTTTCCTCAACGTCATCGTGACAATGTTTATAGTCACAAGGTGTTGCCGCCGCAGCATATTTGACAACACAAGTGTTAGAAAATCAGTTTCTCTAAAATAAGTTATTGGAACTTACCAGAGCGTTACTGTGGTGTTTTATTATTGGAAATTGTCAAATTTATCAAATACTGAGAACAAAGCGTTTCGTATTATTCGATATGTTACAAAATTAAAAATTCTGCGAAATTTTATGGTTCTTTATCTAAAAATATTAACTTTGTTTTGTCAAGATGTTTTACAAATTTTATAGGGAAGTTATTGACAATGTCCACGTCAAACAGGGTGCCAGATGTTGCATGTTACTTGACTGCTACGAAACATCCATTTTAATAATTTGCCGTTATTCTAAGGAATCGGACCTAGTCAACGATAAACGTGTGCATACAAGAATGCATCGAATATTTTACCAACTAAAGAGGACTAAATTTTCAGTTTTTCGTCTCTTTGAATATAATATTCAATCAAAAGGACTTTGTGTGTACCTATTTTCACGAAAGACTAGTGTATGTTTGGTAAGTTCTAGTTATTAGCAGACATGGGTCTAAAGCCCAAGACCAAAGCAAGCCCACGAAACAGAGAAACAGAGCAACTGTAACTTGCTTCACGAACAAGACAAAAGAGAGTACAAACTCAGCAATTAAAACAGAGAATAGGTATGCCGTACTTGAAGATAAGGTTGGCTAGCTGGAAGAGAATATACTGTGGATATTCCTTTAGGTTAAGAAGGGTTCAAGCCCTAGCTACTTTAATATATAAAGACAGTTTTGTATTAACAAGAAGTCATGAATGAAAGTATGAATCTTTGAGAATCCCTTTGTTCATCTCTAGTTAAAGCTTTAAGTGTTCTTGGTGATTTTACGTACACTAGTTAATCAAGTTGTCCGGTAACAACACTAAAAAGAAAGCAGAATACAACAAAGATCAAACAGCACTTTTAGGCGTCTGCTAAAACAGAGAATAAACTTTCGAAATAATAAACAGCACCAAGGCGTCTGGTAGGTTTGAAGAGTAAATCATAAGATTTGGCATGAAGATCATATATCACCAATGGTTGCATGTGTGCATGACTATGAAGTAATAACTTAGTCATGTCCAGAATGGCGATCGGTAAGAGGTGACATTCCCCGAACCAAGACACAGTATTTGTGAGATCTAGCGAACACATTTTCTTCCATGTCTTGCTGCCGCCTGAAGAATCTAATGACCATATCACTTGAGTGGACCGTTTTCTCCGTGATACGCAAATACCGGTGAACCCGTACTATAACTTTTTACTCATGAAACTATACGTTACTATTGAAGAAACGACTGCGTTTTGAGGCGATTATTTTGGCGATAACAGACGACGAGTTTCGAAGGATGGATCTGGCGATTCCGCCGGATTTGTCAGGATCGTTGGAGGTTGGTAAGGATAACAAGGAGGTTCTCGAAGGGATGATTACAAAGGATGATTCAGATTTGATCGGAGATTTGGTAAAGAAGGGTTCGAGCTGGGTTTCTGTTGCGGAGGATAAGAAGAAACTTAAGAAGTATGAGGTCGAAGTATTGAATAAAGAAGGTGTGCATACGGTTGAGATTCCAGAGAAGATCCTTGACAACGTTACTCCTCTGTGGGAAGATTTTGTTGTGGGTAAGTTTTTGGATCTTTCACCTCATGTTGCGAAGGTCCATATGGTGTTGAATAAAATTTAGAAATATGGGGATGTAACTACGAAGGTGGATGTGTATGTGGTGAATCCAACCACGATGAGATTCAGGATATCGAATCCAAAAGCTAGAGATAAGATCCTTCGGCGTGGTATGTGGAATATAGCTGGGGTTCCAATGTTGGTGGCGAAATGGTCTCCTAGTATAGAGGATGAAGAACAGGAAGATGATGCGATTCCCATGTGGGTTCACCTGGAGAAGGTTCCGCTCCATATGTATTCCTGGGAGGGTCTCAGCTTCATCACCAGTGCGGTAGGATTTCCAGTCAAGCTACATCCTGACACTATTGCTTGTACTAATCTCAAGGTAGCCAAAGTGTTTGTAAATGTTGATGTTTCGAAGGTGTTGCCTAAGGAAATCACATTTTCAAAAGGGGGAAAAAGCTTTACTGTGGATTTCTACTATCCTTGGCTTCCACCAAGGTGCAAGCTCTGTGATAAATGGGGTCATGGTGAAGAGTTGTGCAAAGGGAAGAGTAAACAGCAGGATGGTACCTCTCCTTCTCCGGTGATTAAGCAAGCTGAAGTGAGCCCTGCTAGGAGGTCGGGGGGAAGAGTAATAGTCAAGGTGAAAGTAGTGGAGGTGGTACGGTTATAGTTGTGCAAAAGGATGGTAATGAGTCTCCAACTACCAAAGATGTGGGTTCTGGTAGTCAAGATGATAAGAAGGAGAATGTATGGTCTCGTCCAGTCAAGTCTGGAAGATCTCCTGTTACTATTATGCAGGAATGTGGAGTGGAAATATCTAAGTCAAAATTTTCTGTGCTTAGTGTGGTTGAGGGGGAGGAAGGTGAGGTTCTAGAAGAGGTATCGAAAAGTTTAGTGTTTGAGGATAGTGGAATTAATGAAGAGGAGGAGGAGGATTTTTTAAAGGATGATTTAATGGATAATAATAGTTTGGATCAGCAAGTAGAAGAGGAAGTTAAAGCGGGGAAAAGAGGTCGTAGGGCTAAAGCTCCGGATGTGAATCCAGGGAAAAGCACTAGGCCTTCTCGTCGTAAACATTAACTATGACCAGTTTCTTCTGGAATGTGTGTGGGTTCAACAAAGGTGTTAAGCATTCCGTTGTAGAAGAATGGGTAAGGAGTAAAGATATGTTATTTGGCAGTATTTTAGAAACTAGAGTTAAAGAAAGGAAGGTGAGTAATATTCTTAACAAGGTGTTCAGGGATTGGTCTGCTATTATGAATTATGAGTATAGTGAAGGTGGTAGAATATGGATGGTGTGGAGGGATGTGATTTGTATGACTCCGGTCTATAAATCTGATCAACTGATAACTTGTTCACTTAGTATGAAGGGGCAAGAGGATTTTTTTTTTTATACTTGTGTTTATGCTAAGAATCTGCCAGAGGAAATGAAGGATTTATGGAATGATCTTTGTCACCATAAAAGTTCTTCTATGTTTCGTAATAAGGCGTGGATTGTTGTGGGGGATTTCAACGAAATACTGGATGTGGAGGAGAGTTCTTGTTTTGTTGATCGTAATTGTATCCCAAGAGGAATGAGAGATTTTCAAGAAACGATGCTGCATTGCAATCTCTCTGATTTTGGGTACCAAGGTCCCTTGTTCACTTGGTGCAATAAAAGGGAAGATGGTCTTATTTGTAAGAAGCTTGATAGGGTGTTAGTTAATGATGAAGCTTCTTTGAGATTTTCGAATGGCTATTCTGTGTTTGAAGCTGGTGGTTGCTCGGATCATATGCGGTGTAACATTCATTTGTTTCCAGTATCTGAGAAAGTTAGAAGGCCTTTCAAGTTTATTAATGCTCTTGGGAAACTGGAGGGCTTTCTCCCATTAGTGCAGAAATACTGGGATTCTACTCCAGCTCTTTTCCACTCCACCTCTGCCTTGTTCCGGTTCTCAAAAAATTGAAGTTTTTGAAACCGTTGTTAAGAGAGTTGGGTAGACAGAAGTTGGGTAACCTCTCGAAGAAAACAAAAGAAGCTTTTGATATTTTATGTGAGAAGCAGAAACATACACTATCTAACCCTAGTGATCAGTCCATTCATGAAGAGTCTGAGGCATATTCGAGATGGATTCATATTGCTGGTTTGGAGGAGGATTTTCTTAAACAAAGATCTAAACTGCATTGGTTAGAGGTGGGGGATCTGAACAATAAGACATTCCATAATGCTATACGGTCCAGACAAGCTCAGAATAGTATTTGTGAGATTAGGTGTAGCAATGGAATCACTGTTACGAAACAGACTGATATCAAAGAGGAAGCTGTGAAGTTCTTTTCGGAGTTTCTAAATCAGACCCCTGTGAACTATATTGGTACAACCACTTCTGAGCTCCAACAGTTACTTAACTTCAGATGCTCTATAGATTATTGTAAGATGCTTGAGGGAGAGGTTACTAAGAGGAGGTTCGTAGGACTCTCTTTGCAATGCCCTCAAACAAATCACCGGGCCCTGATGGGTTCCCGTGTGAGTTCTTCAAACTCTCGTGGCCAATTTTAGCTTCAGATTTTACAGTGGCTATCCAATCTGTTTTTCAGTATGGGTTTCTTCCTAAGGGAGTCAATGCGACTATCTTAGCCCTTGTTCCCAAGAAAATGGATTCCATGGTGATGAGAGATTTTAGACATATTGCCTGCTGCAATGTCTTATATAAGGTAGTGTCTAAGATTCTTGCTAACCGGCTTAAACTGCTTCTTCCTCGTATTGTTACAAAGAACCAGTCTGCGTTTATTAAGGGGAGGTTATTGTTGGAGAATGTCCTTTTAGCTTCCGAGTTAGTCAAGGATTATCACAAGGAGACTATCTCTGCAAGATGTCTGATGAAAATTGACATCTCCAAGGCATTCGACTCAGTACAGTGGGAGTTTGTTTTACAGTGTCTGGAAGCGTTGGGAGTTCCTGCCAAATTTACCCACTGGATTAAACTGTGCATATCTACTCCATCTTTTTCTGTACAAGTAAACGGTGAGCTTGGGGAATTTTTTCAAAGTAAGAGAGGACTGAGGCAGGGATGCTCATTGTCTCCTTATCTGTCCGTACTTTGCATGAATGTGTTATCTCACAGGATTAATAAGGCTGTGGAGGAGAGGAAGTTTAATTTTCATCCCAGGTGTCAGTCCCTTGCTCTTACTCATCTCTGCTTTGCAGACGATTTAATGGTGTTTGTGGAAGGGACAAAGGAATCTATTGGAGGTGCTTTAAGTGTTTTTGATGATTTTGCTCAATGGTCGGGGCTAAGTATCAGCATTGAGAAATAGACGGTGTATATGGCTGGGGTTTCAGGAGATGATAGAAGTAATATCTTGAAGGATTTTCCTTTTGCTGAAGGCACTCTACCGGTGCGATACTTGGGGTTACCGTTGATGACTCAAGTTATGAGAAGTCAGGATTATCTTCCTCTGGTGGAGAGAGTTAGAGGTAGAATATGTTCCTGGACCTTCAGGTTTCTATCTTATGCGGGCCGGTTGCAGTTAATTCAATCAGAGTTATTGAGCATTGTTAACTTCTGGTCGGCTACCTTTAGGCTCCCGAGTAAATGTATGAAGGAATTGGAGCAACTTTGTGCATCGTTTCTCTGGTCGGGACCTACGTTAAAGACTTCGGGTGCTAAAGTGGCTTGGAGTGATATTAATAAGCTTAAGTGTGAAGGTGGATTGGGTATTAGATCACTTAAAGAAGTCAATATGGTATATGGTCTGAAGCTTATTTGGAGGCTGTTTACTGGAGTTTCACTTTGGGGGACGTGGATAAAAACTTATCTCCTTAAGAAAAGAAGTTTCTGGGAGATTAAGGAGAAGACTCAGATTGGTTCATGGATGTGGATTAAACTTTTGAAGCTCAGAGGGATAGCGAAAAACTTCTTTAAAAAAGTGGTGGGTAATGGTCGTCAAATCTCTTTCTGGTTTGACAACTGGTCCGATAAGGGTGTGATGTTTGATATTCTGGGGGATAGAGGTTTTATTGACTTAGGAGTAAGGAAGGGAGCTACTTTGGAGGAAGCTATCTTGTCTCGGAGGAGAAGGAAGCACCGTTCTGTGATCTTAAATGACATTGAGGCTGAGTTGATGTTAATTAAGAGCAAGATCTGTTCTGGTGTGGATGATATTTGTGTGTGGCGAGGGAAATCTGGTTATAAACCACGTTTCTCCACTTCAGAGACTTGGTCTTTTCTCAGAGAGTCTCATGGCAATTGCTCCTGGTCCAGAGGTGTTTGGTTTTCTATGGCCACTCCAAAATTTGCTTTTATCACTTGGTTGGCAATGTTGGATCGCCTTTCAACTATGGTTAGAATTGCTGTTTGGGGACAGAATGTTGACACTACGTGCGTGCTGTGTAATAACGCAGTTGAGTCGCGGGACCATTTGTTCTTCGTTTGTCCTTTCTCTTCTCAACTTTGGGCACATCTCACTGCAGGGATATTGAAGAGGGATTACACTAATGTCTGGCAGGCTATTGTGCTTCTTACTGAGAGAGGGTCAAATCGGAGTAATTTGTTTTGTTTGCGCTATTCTTTCCAAGCTGCAGTCTATGCCATATGGAGGGAAAGAAACAGAATTCGGCATGGGGAGAAACCTTTGGGTATTGTTGCGTTGCAGAAGATGGTTGAGAAAGGGACTAGGAACAAGCTAAGTATTGTAAGGATGCAGAGGAGTCAGAAGTACTATGGGGAGATCTTCCAATATTGGTTACAAACTAGAGTATAGGCTTGTTCTTGTTTTGGTTGTGGTAGTAGTTGTTATTTTGAGAAGTAAGTCTGATAAACTGAGTATGCAACGTTACTTGTTGTAATAAGGCTGTTTTTGATGAATATAATTTGATATTCATTCAAAAAAAAAAAACTTTTTACTCATGGTACCTTTCCTCGACTTCATCGTGATAATGTTTAGTCACAAAAGTGTTGCCGCAGCAGCATATTTGACAAAACAAGTGTAAGAAAATCACTTTCTCTAAAATAAGTTACTAAAACTTACCAGAGCGACTGTGGTGTTTTAATATGGAAAATTGTCAAATTTATCAAATACTGAGAACAAAGCGTTTCGTATTATTCGATATGTTAAAAATTAAAAATTCTGCGAAATTTATGGTTCTTTATCTAAAAATATTAACTTTGTTTTGTCAAAAACAAAATATATACTTTGTATTAAGTTTGAAAAAAAAAGACCTACGGAGTAATAAATAATATTTTTGTCCAATATACATAAAAGAATTGAAGAGAGGAAAGAAAAATTATCGACGAATACAGTTTGAGGATCTCTCTCTCTCTCTCTCTCTCTCCTATCACCAAAACCCTAATCGCTCTCTCTCTCTCTCTCTCTCTCTCGAAACTGAAGACGGTGGCCGGAACAGCAACGAAGAAGCCGCGGAAAAGACTAAACGATCTCCTCTACTGTCACAGTATGAATTCACTTAAAGGAAAACAAAGCCTCCGCGTCGTGGCAACCGCGGAGCTGGACCATCGTTGAGTGACTACCCACCTCCAAGGCAGCTGTTCCAGGACTCGATGGCGACGACCCAACCTCGAGCTGCTTCAACGCCTCAATTTCAACCTCGAGCTCCCACCACCACAATCTCTAGGGTCTCAAACCTCAACAATGTTCAACCTCGACAATCTCCTGTCAGTTCTGAAGCTCAAAATATAGAATCTCCAAAAGGTCCAAAAGAGGATGAACCAGTCCTCAATTCACCTTTTCCAGTAGAACGGAATCTGTCGGAAGACCAGATGAGGGTTATCAACATAATATAACTGAAGAGAGGAAAGAAAAATATCGACAAATACAGTTCGAGGATCTTTCTCGTAGTCTCTGACGAATTTACCAGACCTGTCTTTTTTTCTTTACGATGAAATTACCAGGCGCGTGTTTTTCATTTTATGACGAAATTACTAGGTAATCCCACTTAACGACGAAGTTAATAGGTCCGTGTTTTCAATTACGACAAAGTTACTAGCTCATTTATGAAACCCCGACAATCAAATCCCTAAACCCCAAAGTTACTTATCTAGAACATAATATGTCTTTTCACATTCATTCTCTTTCTCCAATTTTCCTTAAACCCTAAATTCCAAATGAGACATATTATATTATACAACATTTTGTATAAAAAAAACAAAATTTCATATAAAAGAACAACATTTTCTATATATATTACATCATTCTGAATCATTCAAGTTCTCATCAACATTCTCATCAAC
Source organism: Eruca vesicaria subsp. sativa (assembly GCA_932364175.1). Lineage (NCBI taxonomy): Eukaryota > Viridiplantae > Streptophyta > Magnoliopsida > Brassicales > Brassicaceae > Eruca > Eruca vesicaria. The sequence continues at coordinate 135,020 of CAKOAT010101933.1, read as the reverse complement.
ATCATAGTAGTGGTTTATTGATCAGAAACCACTACTTCAGTGATACTCGCTTCTTCTTGCAAAGGTGATTCTTCTCCAGCAACAATCCGTCCACAAGGTGTAATCTTGATAACAATTAATCAAGTTATCTCCGAATTTCTAAGGCAAGGGTATGGAGTGAAGCTAACTTGCTCGGCTTGGGAAGCTAAGATGAAAGGCTGGAATTTGATGTATATTCTTTCAGAATTGAAAGCCACAACACAGAATTTGTTAAACCAAATACCTATGTTCATAATGGGGTCGAACCAGTCACATTTGAAGAGGACACATATTAGCTTCAATAACCCACCAAATTCCACTTCATTAATCTCCTGCAAATTCCCGTAAAAATCTGTTTCCTTTCCCACAAATTTTGTAGTTACTTGTTGCCCGACATCTCCCATACTCGTATGCATGAAAGGTAAAACCTCGTGTAAAATACATAGGTGATGTGGTGACTTTTGCTACTGGACCTTGGACCAAGTTGTGAAACTATGGTAAGTAATATGGATCGTCATAATCAAACTACAAAAAGTTACTATGTTAAAATTTCATATTATATTATAGTGTTCGCTACTTACTTATATTTGAGTGAGATATATTACCTGGGATTTTAACCACTTGAAATTGTTGATCTTTCCGCCGATTCAATTCAGTTTCGAATATTCGCGGTATTGCTTCATCAACTTGTGTTACAAACGAGCTGCAAATTAAACGAATGTATCACTTCATATTATTAACATCATTTTATATAATTAAAATTCACATTAATATTTACCTTTCAAACGAATGTGTCACTGCATGCTCGCAGTTGAGCAGAATATAAGTGTGCCCCCTATGCTTATCTTGGTCACTCGACCACCATATTTCCTTCAATCGGCTACCAAACCGTCCAATTTGGTAGAAAAATGCCAAGAACATTGCTAATTGCATAAGTTGGCATGACTCCACCATCATCATATCTTCTAGGAACTCTTTTCATGGTAAGTATTGTTGGTGCACGTAGTATGATGTGAAGTAAGATGTTTCTGCTGTCAAACTCCAAGCAATTATTAAACCTTTCACCTTTGTAAGATTTTTTGCTTTCCCCTTCAAATGTTTCATGGAACGCTCGTAGGGATACATTCATATGTTGTGAACATGTCCACGAAGCAATGTCTCGTATGGGAAGTGGACACAACCAGATGTTCCCTAACGTCAAAAATGTTGGAGGAAATATCTTCTCTAGGTTACACATTATGATCAGAATGTTCTCATTAAGTTGTTCGATGACTTCTTCTTTTAATATATGTGTGCTCATGTCTCTAAAGAATGCTCCAATGGCTGTATATTGCAAAAACAAACCTAGTTAATAACATTTCATAGCATATGTATATATATTATTATTTAATCAATAATATTTACCTGCAAGTGCTTCATGTACATTTGTTTGAAGCAACTCAGCAAAAGCGAATGGAAGTAATTGTTGCATAAACACATGACAATCATGACTTTTCATTCCTAAGAGCTCTTGTCCTTGTTCAACACATATTGAGAGATTTGAAACATAATCATTAGGGAAATTAAATTCTGATGCAAGCCAGTTAAACAAAGTCGTCTTCGCTTCTGATGACAACTGGAAGATAAAAATTGGAACATTTCCATTACTTTTGATATGTAACTCCCTTCTTAATTAAGCAAATACCAGGTAAGTCTATCCTTGACTTTTTGCTATCTTTTCTCTTTCTTGGGACGTTCAATATTGTATTCATGATGTTGTAATTCTTCTCAATATGCATAACATCGAGATTGTAGCATAAAAAAAGATCCATCCAATAAAGCAACTTCCAAAATATACTCTTCTTATGCCAATTGTGATCGACCCTATACACATCAGGCATATTTCCAGAAACATGCCAGTTTCTCCACGAGAAACAGCTTTCGGAGCTTCGTAGTAATTCATTTGCGCTTCGATATGTTCTCTAGTGAGATATGGAGGAGGACTTCTCTGGCAACTTTTTTTGTATCTAAACAATGTCTTATTTCTTCAGTATGGATAGGAAAGGGAAAGAAAAATCGACGATGACAATCAAACCAACAACTCTTCCTATCATTTTTCAGTTGAAAATCATATGTCGATCCAAGACAATGTGGACAAGAAAAACTTCCATGTTTAGTTTATCCGGACAACATCCTATAAGCAGGAAAGTCACCTATCATCGACAGCATAATTGCTCAAATCGTAAAAAAAAATTTCGTGGAACAAACATACGTCCTAACCCCTTTTGACCACAAGTCTTTCAGCTCTTGTATCAATGATTGAAGAAAAACATTTAACGGCCATTTTGGATGCTTTTGACCAGGGACTAATATGGTCAAGAATATAAATTCTTGTTCCGACAACATCTCTGGAGGCAAATTGTATGGCGTAAGAATGACTGGCAACAAATAATATTGTCTTCCAGATATTCCAAATTGACTAAATCATTATGTGCATAACCCAAGACAGAAATTCCAAATATTTCTAGCAAAACTTGGATGTACCTTGTTGAAATGTTTTCACGCTCTTGCACCTGGTGGATGAGCGATATCACCATCCCTCTAGACATATTCAGCATGCCACCTCATCGCTCCGGCAGTCCTCTCAGATGAATATAAACTTTTCAACACGTATGTAATTTGTAAATATCACATCCTTTGGTACGGTACCATACTCCTCCCCCGTCCTTGCTGTTTGAATCGTGGCTTGCAGAATCGACACTCTTCCAGCTTCTCATCGTCTCTCAAGTAGAACATGCAGTTGTCGATGCAAACATATATCATCTCTAAAGGCAACCCAAGACTATATACCGATTTCTGTATCTCATAATAAGATTCAGCTGAGACGTTGTCTTCTGGCAAATACTCTTTAAACAACTCGGCCAATGCATCCATAAAAAATCTCAGGTAAACTATGATCCATTTTAATATTCCTCATCCTAGCTGCTAAAGAAAATTTAGAGAGACCTTCTCTAAAACCAGTGTAGATTGGTTGATTTTCAGCATCTAGTATTTCATAAAACATGTTTGCATCCAAATTAGGTTCTTCAATATTTCCAGTTTCATCAGCTATTTTTGTAGTAGTTTCTATAAATGAATTACTAATCATGTCGTGAACCTTATTGTAGATCCTAAAATCTACACTAAGTATTTTGTAGTGATTAAGGGTTAAATCTAGGGAACAAATGATGTGGGAAACAATGCTCTTAGACAACGATACAGTCGGAATTTAATTGACAAAAATGAACTTTATTGATATGGGATTTGATACAAATAAGTAATCAAGATCGAAAGTAACAAAATGAGATCGAAACTAAAACAAGTTTAGGACTAAAGAAATGAGGTCGATGAGAGTAATGGTGAGCTCTAGGGTTTTCCGTGTGTTGTGTTCTTCATTCTTCTCCTTTTATAGTCGATCTCTCCTTCTTGATCACCCTAGTGTCTCTGGTCTTCTCCTGGGTCATGGGCCTTTCGGCATGTTTACGTTGACTTTGGGATTGGGCCCATCTATTAACTCTTCGTGCTCATCGCGGATCGGACCTTGTGAGGGGTCAATCTTATTGGGCTGGATTTGGGCCTAGCATTTGCTTCCCAGTGCTTTTAGTTTGAGAAAAGGCGAAATTCTAATCAACCGTCTGACGTCGTTACATGTCTTGGGAAGTTGGGCGCCACGTGTGCCGATCTGCGGGATTTTTTTGCCACCTTTTGGATCGTGGATCAAGATCAATCGTCGACGTCATCTGCTTCGAGAACCGTTTTCAACTGCTTAAATAAGTTTTCTTCTTTGTTTGATAATCAAACTTTGCCGCTTCTCTCTTTCTTCTTTTATATTCTTTTATTTTCTCTACTGAGATTCTAATGGCTGATGATAACTTTGGTCCTCATATTCCCACGATCCTCATATGTTATATTTGAGTTTTTTAAAGCAATTATATCTTAGGATTCAAAACTCTAACAAAGTCATCATACATTACGGATAACTTATTGAGTTAAGTAAAGAGATCAAATATCGATTCCATGAATTCATTTTTACCTTCACGATTTCTTTTTAGAAAACTTACTTTTATAGTATCTTTTTAATTGTTTTGATTCGTGATTTTCAATCAGAATTTTCATGGTCGTACAAGATTAACTCAATAAACCTACTTCCTGATTATCGCTTGTATCAGACTAAATATTGCGAACAATATTTATTTAAAACTAATTTACAAAACAATTTTCAAAATGTTTATAGTTCGACCTGCAACAGTTCTGCGAACGCTCTTTAGTTATTCTACAGAATGTTGTGGTCTATAAGACGAATCATATTAGAAACGATTTATGCGATTTTCTTTGACATGTTCGCGATCTCATTTTTCTTTTTAAAAATGATATATTTGATTAAAATAGCGTTTAAAACACCTTTTATGTGAGTTTTACAAAACACTATTAATCATTTAAGAACTTTTAAATCAATATATGTAAACATTTTGAACGACTTAATGTTTTAGTCGCTTATTTGAATTAATTTCTCAATACTTCCTATGATTTGTGTTCTGTGAATGTATTCAATGATGGCTGACAGTAACAACAACACTGATACAAATAGGGAGATTGGTACTTCAAACAATGCGATGACAACCCAAAATGGGAATCGTCAACCACTTGAAACACTATCTACACACGTTCTATCTGTGCTTAGCAACATGAACAGACTTCAGCCCAAAAAATTCAATGGTACAAATTCATGCAGTGGTAGCAAATAAAAACTTTTTCTGAGTAGCTTTAATTTGGCTGGGTACCTCATTGAGATCAAACCAGTGCTGCCTGCAGATAATACTGATCCAAGGACTCTTATAGCATTTAAGCGTGGAAGCATGGCAGTATATTGCTTGATTGGGAAGCTTTCCCCTAATTGAGCAGACTTCAAAAACTACCTTTCTTACAAGGAAAGGCCTTAGAAGTTGGAAAATATGATTACCCGGTAAACATTCCAATCCAGACCGTAAGAGCATCCCCACTAGAAGATTTTTGTTCAATGGTTCTAAAAATACATATATGTATGTATATATTATATATGTGTATATAACTATGGAATTCTAAGTTTTACGTACGGGAAATCTAACCAAAATCAAAAAGTCAAAAACCAAAACAAAAACAAAAAAACTTAAATTAAAAACTAGTTCAAACAATAATCATAACGTGAAAATTTCTTTCATAATATGGAGGTTGTTTTATATGCTAATCCGAGAGGGCGTACTTATGAAGATAGCTATTGGAGAAATTAATTCATGAAATTATATGATTAATAATGAACATGTGAAATAAGAGTAATTGATCACAATATATTGATGTGGTTCCATAGTGTGTCTAAAACATAACCACTAAGGCACTGACAAGATCACAAGTAATCAACCAGATACAAACAAGCGAATTGATTACAAATCATCACAATTATTAACTTTTCGTTTTAAAAATTATGAATAACTACATATATAGATTGATCATTGGCATTGGTTGAGCTACACATTAAGATGCCTTTTAAAAAAAATTATACTTTTCTTCCAGTAAGCTCAAGACATCTCCCGCTCGGTGGTTATAAACAGTTCTTTAAGGTCCTTTAACCAAAAAAAAAGAAGTTCTTTAAGGTCGTCGTAAATAGTTTAGTAAAGAAAATCATCGTACAATTACAAAGATTCAATAATACTTTGTTTTCTTGCATAATTTAAATCGACTTGTTTAGTAATTCAAAAATGAAAATGGGTTATATTACTTATTAGGAACAGCCTAACAGCAGGTGTGGCGATGTTTCTACGGTGATCTGAACAGAAGACCTAAACACATGCTAACGATGGCCCACTCGACAGTCTGTGTTCACCTTCTGCTTCATTTCTTTTTTACATCTTTTTTCTTCTAATAATGTTCTTTATGTCCAACATTTTTAAGTTCTTATTGATAGTTTAGCACGAACATGTTAATCAATGATTAGTTTATATAAATATTATCAACTAGTTTCAACCAACTAAACCCCTTTCCTAGAGCTTACCAAAATCCGGCAAGTCCAACGTTCTCCCATGAGTCATGGGCCATGACCATCCACATAAATTCAGTCGACCCGCGAATCGTGATAACATTATACAAATGTTTCTTTCGACAAATCTTTTTGTTTGGACAAAACCTAAACAAATGTTATAGGGAAATTGGGTTCTATAACTACACAAAAACCCTTAATTAGTCAAATAACCAAAATCACATTCTCTCTCCCCTTCTTTCTTCCTATCTCTCTCTACTCTCTCTCCTAAAAACCCAATTTTCTTTTTTTTTCCTAGCTATTTGGCAAATAAACCCAATGTTATATCACATTTTTATCAGAAAAAATGTTATACCAATTTTAGTATATGGTTGCACTATATGACTATGAATATTCATTAATCGATGCCAAATTGCCAATTATCATTTGTAAAGTAAACACTAAATTAGGTGCTAGATTTTATTGTAAAGAAAACTTAAATTAGGTGCTAATTTTTAAATAACATAAAGTTTAAATATGTAGAAAATAAAAATCGATGAATGTCTCATAATAACATGCTGTTTAGTAAAACTGTGTCATTAAGAGAAATAGCATACAATTAAATATTGTTTTCAAGAAAAAAAATTGATAGTCATTTGATTAAAAAAAAGATATATATATATATATAATTCGATGGTATTGCAAAAATTATCTCATTTATATTTGGAATATCATAAAATTAAGGATCAAATAAATTTGTGAGAGCTAATTAAGCAAATGACATAATATTTGTCAAAATATCCCAATATTTTAGAGAGGGGATCAATATTTGATTCTAATTTTATGCTACTTAGAGAAATATTATATCATTTACTTGAATTAACTCTCAAAAATATACTTGATCCTTAATTTTATGATACTATAAATATTCACCCTCACTATACGCCAAATACATATACTTGATCCTGAACTTACAAGACAACTCCACGCAAAACAAATAAAACTAAACTTATAAATAGCGTTTCCCATCACTAACTTCTGTTCACAGATCGTCTCACCAAATACCAAAAAGAAAACGCAAACGCGATTTCTCTCTTCTCTCTGAGATTCTCTCGTCCATGGCGGACATCGACATCAGCGTCGGGAACGAGCCGCTGATCAGCAACGAGAACAACACAAACAAAGTCTTTAACCGATGCGTCTCGTACCAGCAAGACGAGCTACAGAGCTTCCGTAAATACCTGAGATGGATGTGCGTGGACCAGTCCTGTCTATGGACTGCGATCCTCTCTTGGACCATGTTCGTCGTCTTCACCCTCGTGGTTCCTGCGATCTCTCACTTCCTCCTCGCGTGCGCCGATTGCGACAGTTACCATTCAAGACCGTACGACTCCGTCGTACAGCTGTCTCTCAGCAGCGTCGCCGCCGTCTCTTTCCTCTGCCTCACCAGGTTCGTCAGCAAGTACGGTCTCCGACGGTTCCTCTTCTTTGATAAGCTATGGGACGAGAGCGAAACCGTTCGCCGAAACTACACCAATCAACTCAATGTGAGTTTCTCAAAAACTAATTAAGTAAATTGATTTTATTAGTTTCTACCGTTTTTTAATTCATAGAGATTATTACAGAACTGGTAAAAAGACAAATCTGCTGTGTTCTGTTTGAAAATTTTGGATCGTACTTCTTCCAGATCATGTCGGAGTATGTTGAAGTTAGACTAACAATAGATCTTTTTCGCTAATGGTGTAAAGTGTAAAACAAGTCATCTTTGCCACACAAAAAGTAAAGTTGAAAAAAAGTATATAGCAATTATTGTAAAAGGAATTAATATTCTCTTCTTGTGGCAAATAATTTGTACAAAGAATATAGACAAGATAGACAAAAATAATAGAACAAATGGGAAGAATCATCATGAATATTATAAAGTTAGGAAACTACTCGACGCATCTTTAAGGGTTGAGTATCGAAGACAAAAGAAAATATAACTATTATATGATTGTGATTTTCTTCCTTAACTTTTATTTAGGAAAATAGCTTCTTCCCTTATAAACCATATATAAAATGTTGATTACCAGTTGACTTTTTAAGCTGACGAGAAAGCTGACTAATACAAATACATAAAATATGTAAATATTTAAACTTACTAAACAACTTTTTGAGATATGATCAGTTTTATCAAAACCATAAAACAATATTCCCTTATTTTGCCAAAGACTGTCTAACAAATCTTATTTGGATTAAGAAAATTATAAATATACTAATATACTTTAATTTATTGTAGGATTAATTAAATGAAAATGAGTTAAATAAAATATATTCCTTCCGTTTCACTTTAATTGTCATTTTAGGATTTTGCACTTAGATTAAGGAAATATTTAATTTTACATATTTTGAAGATAAAAACACAATTAATTATACACTTAACCACTTTTTAACCAATAAAAAAATAAAATATTATATAAAATTAATAATATTTATCTCGAAACTCTAAAACGATACTTAATTTGTGACGAAAAATAAGTTTAGAATAACAAGTATTTTGAAATGGATGGAGTATTGATTATTTAAAACGACAAAAGATAAATTTAATATGTAAAGTCACATTGATAACGACAATATTTTTTTTTTTAAAAACGAAAAATGGCACTATTTATGAAACATATGAAAAAGTACTGATTTTTCCGTTAACGGTTAAATACACCGTTTTAATCTTACTTAAATTTGATTAAACGATTTTTAGTTTATTGAAGAGATCAAATGACATCATTTTGATATTCTATTAAACTACATAGTACTATTCAACATGCTTCTCACGTCAGCAAGATTTAATACAATTTACAATCTTGATAAATTGACTATTATATAAAAATCATGTAGCAAATTCAATATTTAGAATCTAGATAGTTCACTAAGGGAACCTTTTTCCTTTTCTTCAAGTCCAGAACTTTGGTGAATTCTCTGTAGTTGTTTTACCATAATAGTACTTGTTCCACAAGCATTAATGAACCAGACAATAATAACTTATTAATGTATTTTGCTTTTGCAGACGTCGCTTCATATTGTCTCCTACTTCGTGATCCCATGTTTCTTAGCAATGAGTGCTTACAAAATATGGTGGTACGCTTCAGGGGGATCTCAAATACCGTTTTTGGGAAACGTTATCTTAAGCGATACAGTGGCTTGTGTTATGGAGCTTTGTTCTTGGCTTTACCGGACATCCGTAATCTTCCTTGTCTGTGTTCTCTTCCGTCTCATTTGCCATCTTCAGATCCTTCGCCTACAGGACTTTGCTAAGCTCTTTCAGATTGATTCAGATGTTGGTTCTATCTTGTCTGAACATCTTCGTATCAGACGTCATCTCAGAATCATCAGCCATAGATATCGCTCTTTCATTCTATGCTTGTTGGTTCTTGTCACTGGAAGTCAGTTTTCTTCTCTGCTTATTACCACCAAAGCTTACACTGAAGTCAATATCTACAGAGCTGGAGAACTCGCGGTAAGTTTCCTTCACTCCTAGACACGATCTGAGATTTTTATGAAGACATAAACATTTATAAGTTAACTTAAATCAAACAACAAAAATCGGCAATCCGGGGGCTATATAACCTATGTATATTAGCTTTTAAATTTTTTGGGGCCAAGACCAAATATTTCATTTGAATGTCCCAAAACCAGCCATGTTTACAAGACTATATATAGTAATGTCTGTTTCTGAATATACTCATTTTAGGAAACATTTATAAGTTAATCTTAATGAAAACCAGCCATGTTTACAAAACTATGGTAATGTCCGTTTCTGAATTTACCCAATACTTGAGAAACTCATTTTGTGTGCTTTTATCTTCAGCTTTGTTCCATGACATTAGTCACTGCATTGCTCATACTATTACGAAGTGCGTCAAAGATCACACACAAGGCTCAAGCCGTGACATGCTTAGCTGCGAAATGGCATGTATGCGCAACGTTAGAATCTTTTGAGATAGCAGATGCAGAGACTCCAACTTTGGTTGCTAGAAACAGCCATAACAATAAAGGCAACGATGTTATCACGTCTCCAGGATCAGATAGTGAAGATTATGGTGACGAAGAAGATGATCTAGACAACAATAACATCATTCCTGCTTATGCTTTCAGTACCATGTCATTCCAAAAACGACAAGCTCTAGGTAAATAAACAAAAAAAAAAAAGATTCTGCAATGCTTTTGTACTAATGGACTCTTACTTAACTATGTCTGGTTGGATTTTGTTTGTTTGTAGTGAGTTATTTCGAGAATAACAGAGCAGGAATCACAGTTTATGGATTTACACTTGACAGAGGTACCCTCCATACAATTTTCGGACTTGAATTGTCTCTTGTTCTCTGGCTTCTTGGTAAAACCATTGGCATTTCTTGAATCTCTTATATGAGGTCATCAAGAATGTTTTGGCACTATTATCACTTTGAAATTCTTTCTTTTTCTTTTTCTTTCACTGTAAATTAGTTATCTTTGCTTTAAGTACGCCAATGTATTCTTATTGTTATAGAGTTCATATTATTGTATATTAGATTCAAAATAAAAATCTCTTTTCCTTTCCTACATTTCACATTGTCTTTTAAAATCTGCAAATGATTGTGTACTTTTAGCAAGAAAAAAGAAATTATGTTCAGTGTCTTGCATTACAATTACATCATGTTAGTAGATGATGTACGAGTTTATAAGGGTACAGTCAATTAATGAGTTATCTAACAAGAGTGACGTAGCTAAGCTACAAAACAAGAACTGAATCGTTCACTACTTAAGCTCACACAGATTAAACAGAGGACAAAGATCCGGTAATCATCATTTACTATGTAATATACTTGATCCATCAACAACATATTTGCTCGGTTGTTTTTTGTTCTCTACTTCTGGAGGATTACGAGTCTCACAGTGGGACACCGGTTCTGAAGGATCATCACACTCAGCAAATTCCCTACAAGACCTTGTGATTCATTGTTAGTACCAACTAGGTTCTCCCAATTCGCATTGCGGTCACACCAGCAATGGAATCGAATTGAGTGGAATTTCTTGTTCTTGTAATATTATACTTGAAAGCCAAGAAACTGAATGAACGGAAAGAAGGAAGATCAAACCCTACCAAGAATAGGCAAAGCACAAATGTAGAAATTGGAAAATATGTGTTTTTTTCCTGTTTTCTTTTTTGGATTTGTAAGATTATTTAGCTGAGATATATCTTTGGGTAACCATCCAATCATATAGTTTTAAGTTGTACATGTGAATCAGTTTTTCTAATATGTCATTTGCTTATGTTCCAACCAAGTTTTTTTCCGTCTATAGATGACTTGAATTGGCATAAAAATTCAAGAATTAGCTTTAACTTAGTGGTGATTATGTTTGATATCTGAACAAGTTAAACAATAGTAGCTATCTTTTCTTGATCTGGATATCTCACATGAATCATACTATCACGTATAGTGACAGTTTTGTTTTATATACAGAGCAAGATTAGTGGTCTTTTCATAGAAGGACGCCCTTAATAGTAGCAATGAAATATTTATTCATTTCAAAAGTCTTGCAAGGAAATCATAAATGATGACTTTGTAGTTCCTTTATTGAAATTCTGACTGCGCACGAATTGGAGTTAATTTGTCCCGACAGTGTTCGTGAGACGACAAAAAAAAAAGTAAAAAGAAAATGAGAAATTAAATTATGGGAAAAAAATAAGAGGTCAAGTGTAAATTGTTTCTGAAACTCTTCAAAAGAACCGCGTTATATGGTCAAACGCTTTAAAAGCAAAAGTTGGGCCCATTCAACTGGTCGGCGTTTTGGTTGTGAACGAAAGTGTAACGTGTGAACATTCGAGTACACACCCTGTGCTGGTCCTCGAGCGTCCATACCAATTTTGTTCGTGCTGGAAATTAGTTTGTTCTTGGTTAAAAATTGATATATGATATTTTACCAAAAATAAATAAAATTGATATCTGATGAAGATAATATTTTCTCTGAATTTAACACCAGACCCCGGCTTTAGAGGAATCTGAAAAAGCATGGATTACCGATCCTAAATATTTATTATTTCCTCTCCAGAATGATAAATTTATTGGAGAATAATTATTTCACAAGTACATACACTTTTGCGTACAGAGTTATAGTTGATTTGAATATTGAGAGAGAGAGAGAGAGAGAGAGAGTCTATATGTGGACTACACATTCTGGTAAAAAATTTAGATCAAAATTATTTTTAGATTAATCAAAACAGAATATTTTTTTTGTGTTTTGTTAAATATTTATTATTAATGTAGAAATTTTTAATATTTAAAATAATTAATTTCTTAAATTAATATTGATTTAACTCCATTAAAACCTGGTAATCATAAGAATGGTACATTTATGATATAAATTAATATTTGTGAACAAATGAATAAATCTATATTTGTAAAGTTTCTTTTAGTCTAGTGATGTAAGTAGTGTGGTATATATATCAACATCTCGAGTCCAGATTGTGAGTTTGAAAATTTTCAGCCTTTGTTCTTATAGCTGATGGTCTTCTATAATTCATGTCTGCTACAGCTTAACACCACATTAAAAATACAATATTTAAAGAATTATTTGTAGATTTACGCTGCAATGAACAAAAGTGACCTGTTGCACAAACGCTAGAACAACCCACAATTTGATTCTTGAGAATTTATGTTATTGGATTATCTTTTGAAGATGTATTTGTTATGTGCTAAAGTAGCTGATTTATCTTTATTGGATTATACTATTTTCAACCCCATTTTTTGGTATTTTTTTAAAATCTTATCGGCTATCCGATTAGTTCTGAAAATAACACATTTAATTCTATTGAATGTATTGGTTGTTATATTGTTTGATCTAAGTTAAAAATATTATGATTAATGTTAAGAATAATTCGACTATATACTATTAGACTATCATGTAAATTGTATGGGTTGAAGACTAAATCCAAACTGGTAAAATAGTTGTACATTTGTTCTTACCTCAAATGGAATCTAAATCAAATAGATTTTTGACGCGTCTCAAATTAGTTTTTATCACTAAATTATCATCATTAGTTTTTCTATTTAGTATTCTTAAAATATGTCGATTTTACCACTTTTGTATAACTAAGGATGTTCTTTGAACGTAATGAATGTAATAAAATGAATACCAATTAAATTTTACCTAAAATACATCAATTCTTAATTATGTACTGTATTATCTGTATATACCATTTGTAATAAGTATATTGTTGGAAAATGTGTTAATGTTATGTTGTGTATCACTGATTAGATTATAATCATCACCTGTCATTCATATTTAAACAACTCATTAATCTTTGTATAAAGGTATCTTCAATCATAACACCAAATTTGGTAAAAATTACACCACATTTGGTGTTTTGTTGTTAAACTTTTTTTTCATCTCCAACCTTCACACCAAATTCTACATCAAAATAATATTTATATTATTAATTTATTTGTTTTGATAACTTAATTAAAAAAAATTATAATTGACTAATTATATTTATCAAAATTAGTTTTTATATTTATCTATTAAAATTTACTAATTTCATCTTTATGTTTGTCTATATATGTTATTTTTTCTTTTACTTAATTTCTATACTTATTTATTTATTCTATAAAAGTATTCTTCAAAATTAAAGTTTACATATTTAAAATGATTTTTTTATAATTTAATGTACTTAATAATACTCATTTAATTATATTATTAATGAAAAATATAAATAAAGTAATAGTCTAAATCTTCAGTAATGTGAAAATACATATAAAACATAGAAATAATATGATATATTCTTTTTAACTGTCAATTAAAACTAATTAATAAAATTCAGCTATTTATAATTAAATAAAAAGTAGTAAAATATATTATTTTAATTGGTGTGGTGATTAGTTTTACACCAAATCTGAAATCTAGTGTAATACTATTCATTTAACACCAAATTTAGTGGAATGATGTACTCTCGTTGTTTCACTTTAGTTGTCGTTTTAGTTTTGTACACATAAATTAAGAAAACATTTAATTTTATATATTTTCAAAATAAAAATATAATTACCTATACACCTAATCACTTTTCAATCAATAAAAAAATAGATAAAATTACTAAATTTTGTATTGAAATATAAAACACTTATTTTAAAATGATAATTTTTTTCTATAATGACAATTAAATTGAAATAGAAGAAATAATTTTTAATGTTTTATTAGAGACAAAATCACACGAAATTTAATGTTTTGATGTTTCATTCGAATTGGTTTAACAACGACTATAATGTAAAAATCCACATATTTTATGTAAGACCCTGAATAATTATGCTAGTAAATAAAAAAAGAGTGGATAAAAAGCAAAGAATAATCACAAACTTTTAGGCCTGCGAGGGAGAAGTGTCGGACCAACCTCTGGCTTGCACGTGTGGCGTCAGCTCATCTCTTTTCCTTTCTTTCGATCTCATCGAGGATTGCGTCTGTGCGGACTATTTTAGCCTTGCCTTTTACCAGACCTAAAGATCATGGTTCAAGTACAATTATATGGTGAAATTGAGTTGTAAGGCATTACATATCACAATATATGTTTTAGTATGTTTATGACATTAGTTAAGTATGTACTTTTGTTGTTCATTGAAGACTCGAGGTTTACCAACAAAGGAAATCAAAGATGATTATTGTTATCATACATTCGTGATTCATCCACCCATAGTATAATAAATCACCATCGTCATTTAATTTATTTTTCTTGTCATCGCAATGACTCGGTTGGTACATTCTTTATTTTTATTCCAAGGACTTTAACATTAACATAAAGGACCATGTGTTATTATTATACTCGAATGATGATGATAACTAACCCGTGGTTTTGCTTTCGCTCGTGTTTCTTTCATTACGAGGAATTAGAAAACTATATAATAATTTGATCAAAAAAAAAAAACTATATAATAAATAGACAAATGGAATACAAATTAGGTTTGTAATGGTCTACGTGGTGAACACCGTCCATATATTATATGATTGATCTTGGTTCCATGAAATTTCAAGCTAGGTTAAAAATATATGATGTTTCGATTTACAGAACAAAACAAAAACTGTTACAACTAGAATGACGTAACCAGAATAGATTTGAACTCTGGTAAAAGATGGCAACCCCCCACGACATCTCAACGACTCTCATTAACTTCCAAGTCTCAGACTCCATCATTTGTTAGATGAAAAGCTTCGTAGCATTTGTGGGATTAATGGTTTCCATTAGTACTAGTAGCACCACAAAACACGGAAGAAACGCAAAAACTGAAAATTAGTCCCAAAATATACTCCAAATGGAATCATTACCCAAAATATAGAAAGCTACTAAATTAAATAATCTCAGGAATCATATCTATTATATCTATTATATTAAAAGAGAAATCATGACTTCTCATTCATGTGTGATTTTTTATAAAATGGACTATCTACTAGAGTTGGTCACATTATATATTTAATCATTAATAACATTTATTAGATTCACTAATAACATTTATTGGGCTTACTATAAATTTTTAATGGGCTAATAAAAATTAGATGATCCATTGAATTTATAGATAGTATAATAAAATACATGTTTAAA
>CAKOAT010101933.1:70687-119297 GCA_932364175.1 Eruca vesicaria subsp. sativa | reverse complement strand
CCTTATATAATATATACCAATTTAGAAGTAAAAAAAAATGTTTATATAAAAATAAATGAAAACAAATACCCGCGCGGTTGCGCGGGTTGAGATCTAGTAAATAATTTAAAACAAAAATCATGATTTCAAAATTCAAGTGTGAGTGTAAAAATTTGCAAAATTTCTAGATCATTTTTTTTGACAAAAGATCGTTTTATATCATGCAAACTGTCAATCATAACTATCATCATATTAATAGATAACAATGTTTTATTTTTTGTTATTTCAGTGTTAATCATAACTATCATCACGTAGACTCATAAGATAACAATGTATTTCAAAAAATAATTTTAAAATACAAAAAAAAAACAAAAAAACTTTGACGTTTTGTCAGTAAATATTTTTTTTTTAAAACTAAATCAATTTCCCTAACCATTAATGGGTGTGCTTTGGAAAAATAATTCAGTGTTGTAAAATATAGAAACATAAAATACAATCTACAACAATTGTATTTTATTTTCCTAGATTTTAGATCACAAATTGGTAAACTAAATAAGTTTTGGTCTTTGACAAGAAAAATATGATTTTCAGAAAAAACATCATAAACATAATCTTGTAATAATATTGACTGGACCCTAAAATTAAAGGTTATATTCTTACGCGCTACAAAAATATCAACAGTGGCAAATACGTAAATAAAAATAGTCAAAGGGGGCATTTAATAAAGAAAGAGGTGAGGATAAAAATGAGGTGAGCAGCGATTATTATTCTTCCCCCTGGTGGAAAGTGGGAAGCAAGTGGTAGCAACAAAGCACTTCCCTTTTGATTCTCTTTTACTCTTTGATCTTTCAAAAATCAACTAATCTTCTGCTCTCAAGAAACCTCAAGAACCCCTCTCTCTGTAAACTCAACAAGGTTCGTTTTCTTGAGATTCTTGATTTCAAAGTTTCAATCTTTGTCCTCTTCTTCAATCAAAATCAACTTTTTTATGTCGGTTGAGTTTCTGTTCCTTTTAAGTTTCAACCTATTTGTAGATTAATTTACCTTCTGTTTGATTATGCATGAGTTGAAATTGATTTATCAAGCTTTGGGGTTATATAACAGTCTTCTTTTGCTCACAAATTACGGTTTAAATCTCTGAACTTTGTCACACTTTTGGTATTGAAATTGATGTTTGGATCTTGTTTATGAGTTTTACTTTATACCTATTGGCCCAGCCTTTGAACTGAATCTGTCTAGATAAAGTTTAAGGTTGTCGCTGTTCAGCTTAGGGTTATGGAATAGTCTTATTTTACTCACAACTAACGTTTAAATCTCTAAACTTTGTCACACTTTTGATGATTTAAAGTCATGTTTGGTTCTTGTTAATGAGTTTTACGTATTGGGCCAGCCTTTAACTGAATCTATCTATATAAAGATACAACCTTTAAGGTTGTCTCTAAGAACCTTAAGATGAACAGCTTTAGGGTTCTTGTCCGAAACTAGAACTCTCAAGATCTAAGAAACTGTCTTTTTTACTGGCAGATGGAGGCAACACAGAAACATATCATTCAAGATGGATCTTCAATGTTTTATCATCAACCATCTTCAGTAGTCCAGCAAATGGACATCTCTGTTCAGACCTTTGATTCTTACTGTACTCTTGAATCCTCTTCAGGCACCAAGTCTCATCCTTGTCCTAACAACAACAACATCACTTCTTCTACCACAAGCTTTTCCTCTAACGGAAGTCCTATCTCACAATCCAACAACAACAACAACACATCCCAGTTTTCCCCTGACAACAACAACAACTCTCCTCTAAGTGGATCTTCAGCAACAAACAACAACGAGACAGAGCTTAGTCTCATGCTCAAAGACTTGGAGACTGCAATGATGGAGCCTGATCTAGACACCAGTTTCAACGGTTATGAGTTTGGACAACAACAACAACACAGAGCTGCTTCTTCAGCTATGTACAGGTCCATGGAGATGATCTCTAGAGGAGACTTAAAAGGAACGCTCTACGAATGCGCCAAAGCAGTTGAGAACTGCGACGTGGCAATGACTGATTGGTTGATCTCTCAGCTACAGCAAATGGTTTCTGTCTCTGGAGAGCCTCTTCAGCGCTTAGGAGCTTATATGCTCGAAGGTCTTGTTGCTCGCTTAGCTGCTTCAGGTAGCTCCATCTATAAATCCTTGAGATGCAAAGACCCAACAGGTCCTGAGCTTCTTACCTACATGCATATCTTGTACGAAGCTTGTCCTTACTTCAAGTTCGGTTATGAATCTGCTAACGGAGCTATAGCTGAAGCTGTGAAGAACGAGAGCTTTGTGCACATTATAGATTTTCAAATCTCTCAAGGTGGTCAGTGGGTGAGTTTGATCCGTGCTCTCGGTGCTCGTCCTGGTGGACCTCCGAGAGTGAGGATAACGGGGATTGATGATCCTAGATCATCGTTTGCTCGACAAGGAGGACTTGAGTTAGTTGGGCAAAGGCTAGGGAAGCTTGCTGAGATGTGTGGTGTGCCGTTTGAGTTCCATGGAGCTGCCTTGTGCGGCACGGAGGTTGAGATAGAGAAGCTTGGAGTTAGAAACGGAGAAGCCTTAGCGGTTAACTTCCCTCTTGTTCTTCACCACATGCCTGATGAGAGTGTGACCGTGGAGAATCACAGAGACAGGCTGTTGAGGCTTGTCAAGCGTTTGTCTCCTAACGTGGTGACTCTAGTTGAGCAAGAAGCGAACACAAACACCGCGCCGTTTCTTCCTAGGTTTGTGGAGACGATGAACCATTACCTGGCGGTTTTTGAATCTATAGATGTGAAGCTGGCTAGAGATCACAAGGAGAGGATCAATGTGGAGCAGCATTGTTTGGCTAGGGAAGTTGTGAATCTTATAGCTTGTGAAGGGGTTGAGAGAGAAGAGAGGCATGAGCCTTTAGGGAAGTGGAGGTCGAGGTTTCACATGGCGGGTTTCAAGCCTTATCCGTTGAGCTCTTATGTGAATGCAACGATCAAAGGGTTGCTTGAAAGCTATTCAGAGAAGTACACACTTGAAGAGAGAGATGGAGCTTTGTATTTGGGGTGGAAGAATCAGCCTCTTATCACTTCTTGTGCTTGGAGGTAACTTTGCTTGACATGGAGAGAGTTTAGATGATGTTTACAGTTTGCAGATTCTGTTTTGTAAAAGTTAAAAAAACACTTATGAACCGAAGAAACAATTGGTCAATATGTTGTAATAGTAGTAATAGTAAGGTGTTGTTGATGTTTAAAGGTTATGTTTTTATTTTCACAAGAAGCTATGATTTGACATTGGAAACTTGTAAAACTCTGTTCTGTTTTAATGTGATTTTCTAGTTCTACATAGATTTTGTCGTTATCAAGTACCGACATTAGGAAACTTACAGAACTCTGTTCTGTTTTTAAGTCACCTAATTAATTGATCGAGTGTCAGACTCTGTGTCAAGTCTTTATTAAGCGTTTGAGTTGGTGTTATTGTGTTTCTAGTTTGAAATCAGATAATTTGTACTAATGCATGTAAGTTTTCCAGGTCAAAGAGAGAGTGAGGAAAACGCAAATTCTTTCTAATTAACAAAAATTTATAATTCTCCAAATTCAAAATTAACTCTTGTGCTATTATTTTCGTTTCAAATATCATGTAATTACTCGATTTGTTTTGGATATATTTCTAGTTGAACTGCTTGGTTGTTTTAATTTTTTTAGTTTTTTTTGGAAAAAGTTGGTTCTTTTTTAGTAAACCAAGTAGAAAGTTGTTAAATGTTACTCTCTCCGTTTCATATTAAGTGTCGTTGTAGATAATTTTTTGTGTTACAAAATAAGTGTCGTTTTCGGTTCTCAATGCAAAATTTATTAGTTTTATTATGTAATGTGTTTTTCTATTGGTTAAAATATGGTTAGGTGTATGGGTAATTGTGTTTTTATATTGGAAATATGTAAAATTAATTGTTTCCTTAATCCGTGTGCACAGCTGTAGAGTGTCACTTATAATGAAACAGAGAGAGTATATACTGATGGACCATTTTGACACACGTCTGAAATTTTATGAGCTATTGAGTTAATGTAAAATCAATAAATGTAATTAACTGAGAGGATGTGTCGGTAATTATAACGTTTGACCAAATTAGTTGATGTGCAACGTATCTTACAAGTTACAGCATTTTTGGTATGATTAATTGGGGTTGGCCGAGTTCGAGGTTTTGATCAAGGTCTTTCTTAATGTTACACTAGATCTTGATCCGAACTTAAAAGCGCGGATTATTTTTCGGTTGATTAAAATATATAATATAAGTTAATTTTTTAGTCTTATTACATTATTATGTTACAAAATTATAGTATATCAAAAATAAAATATTATTTTTATTTAGTTAGTTAATGTAATTATATTTTTAGGGGGTGACTGATTAAATTTTATCTCTATACTTTAGCTTTATTTTGTTTTAAAGCATTTACGAATTATGTTGTAGCTTTACTTTTATAAATTAAGGCCTACAACAAAAGTGTGTGTTAATTTTTACCAATTATGCTTTAGCTTTATTTTTAAAGTTACAACACAAAAATTCAAGCAAATTTTTTTCTTATGTATTTTAGGTAAAATTCCTACATCTTTATTTTATATGCTATAAAAACTGTAAAATGAAACAAATATTTAAAATATCAAATAAATCAGATAATCATAATAAAAATATCTATAAATATTTATCATAGTTTTGGGTATTTTTAAAATTATTCAAATATTATTTACATATCAGATTTTAAATAAAAATAAATTTTGATAATTTATAAAAAATATTAATAAAAATTATTTTAGTTGATACAAAAATAATTATTTTATATATACAACATATTTCCCATATTTTATTTGAAATATCTACAACTTACAGTTTACAGCTACAACAAATTTAACTACAACGAAAATCTCTGCAAAAAAAATCTACAGTAACAACTTTACAGCTACAACCAACTTACTTACAACTAAACTTGTACAGCTAAATTTTTACAGCCACAGTCGAACCAGTCATCACCTTAATTTTTTGATTATTATTTTCTTTTTAAAAAAATAGATGGTTTGATCAGACTCAGCATATGTGGTTGAATTGGTAAACACGATGATTTGTACATAAACTGGTTTATATATAATGAAAACTTGTTAATTTTTAAAGTGAAAACTTCAAAAAAAAAACCGGATTCGAGTGTGACCCGACATTTTGGTTGGTAAAAAAAATAATCTTCAATATTTTAAGAGATGAATGAAACTTCTAATCTATTATTAGATTTATGATTTTTTATTTACTTAAGTGTTTAACATATATATTTAATTAGTTCTTTTATATGTAATATTTGGTTTGGTATAAATATAAGATATTTTTGCAATTCTAGTAAGTTTATATATACATGCTATAAGAGTCAGTTAAGATTATATATACACCGTATATACATTATTTAAATTTTATCATCAATTTTCATTAATAATAATTGGGTTTACATGATATGAGTTTGTAGCTGGTAAAATAGGTTAACACTTATCAATAATGCATTCTTTTATAATATTACTGAATCTATATGTAAAAAAGAATGGCTATATATTGATGTAAGTTTATATAAGAAAATTATTTCAGATGTTATGAATCGTATTCAAACACTCATTTACAAACTTATTAAAATATATATGGTATGATAAAGATTGTCTTAGAAACCTATGCTTTATACAACTACATAGAATTAAATAATGACATTTATATTATTATGTAGTGCTATATTAGAATGTAATATTGTTTTGTGAAATTTTCATTTTCAAAGAATACGATAAAAAAATTTTACGAAAAGTTAATTTGATAAAATAAAAAGGATCCATTAGCGAATTCATAGAATCTGTTTTTATATTCAAAAATGTGGTTTTATATTCAGTTTCCTAAAAAATAAGAAGCAATTAATGATTTCATTAAAAATATTATATAGTTAGAGAAAAATAAGGATATGACCGAAAATAAGGAATAGGTCCAAACAACTTGTATAAATAGATTTTGGGAAATTTGGGCCAATAACAATAAGTTTTGGAAAAAATAACTCCATACCCATAGTAAGTCCATGGGTATGGTATGATACATAATAGTGCATATAATGGCCCTTATACCCCTTTCCTGCGCGTGGATATCATCCTCTCCCTCATTCCATAACCCTAAATATCAGTACTCTATTTCCTGCTTACAAAATTAGAATAACACGCGATTGAGGCTTCCGACTTCTGCGGACACTTCTTACGGCGGAGAAGCCACATCCGAGAGGACGATGACCGAGAAATCGTTTCTGTAACCGCTTGAGAAGGTGTAGGATAAAGATTCGTCGGAGCCGAAGTCATAAAAAGCAAAATCTGGAAGGTAAACCTCATAATTACCTTGACTAAGTATTAGATTTTACAACCTCCGGCACAATTCCGGCGACTGTGTTATACCATTATGTCGGTAATGGTTAAATTTTTATTTCCCCCAAAACTCACTTGCATGTTGTCTGATCTACCTTATTATGACAAAATTGAGATTATTTTGGATATAACTTGTGTTATTGGTTGAATATTAGTTTACGTTGTTGCCGGAATGTATTTCAAAGGTGGGTTTCCGATTTGTGGTTCTCGGACCAACTGATGTATTGAGGATAATGATGTGTCTATAGATATGTGTTTGTAGTATAGAATGTTCGAGTTTTGGGTTAGTATAGGAGTACACTTTGGTTATTACATTTTCTCGAGAATCATGATACAAGTATAGGAGTAGACTATACGTTAACAGTACATATGTGATGTGTCTATAGATATGTGTTTGTGTTACCATCTACATATGTGCATAGAGTTCTAACCTCAAGAATCTAAACTATTGTAACCATAGTATAGTATATATGTGTCGCATGTATATTTGTGTATAGATCGTAATATGTTTGCTAACATGTATATCTTTGTATAGAGTAGGTGGCCTATACTATAGGACAACGTATATAGTATAGATACTATTTGAAAACATGTATAGTCGCGGAACTATGGGCATCAAATGTGGACTATACTATGTGAATATGTTTATAGTATAACTACATTAAGATGCCAAAAAGGTAAGTATTGTTGTATGAGTATAAGTGTATAGAGTAGGAGGCGTATAATATTAGAAAACGTTTATAGTAGAGATAACATTTGACATTGATATATTCAATTGGTGGACTATACTATTGGAAAGACCTTATAGTATAAATATATTACCTAGTTTGTTGTCCTGGTACTTGCATTTTGGTTTTTCTTGTCTATTGTAAGGTTTATAATGTTTTACTGCTAACATGTATATATGTGGATAGATTAGGAGGCCAATACTATTGGCCAACGTATATAGTATGGACACTATTTGAAAACACGTATAGTAGTGGTTCTATGAGCATCAAATGTGGACTATACTATATGAAAATGTATATAGTATGGCTACAGTAAGATGCCTAAAAGGTAAGTATTGTTGTTTGAGTATATGTGTATAGAGTAGGATGCCTAGGTTGTTAACTTGAATACTTTATTGTTTTTCTTATATAGTGGTTGTCTGAATTAATGTTGATCGGATTATGACTATACTATTGGTAAACATATATAGTATAGACCGATGTTGTTCTACACCAGCGGTGTAAGAGGAAAAATACTAGCGCTAAATGTATATAGTGTAGTCAAACATGTTTAGTGCCATCATATAAAAGAAACATATTTCTTATCCGCTCTTCCGCTACTATAGTGTCCACCGAAGTAGGTTAGGTAACCTGAATAGTTACAGTTATGTTTCTTTTGTACCATTTTCACCAGTTGTTTGTGCTCAAACTTGTTTATATATTGGTTTCATTACACTGATGTTGTTAACGTCTAGCCTTTACATGTATAATATGGAAGAGTTCGGCTTGCCAGAGTGCTTGTTTGAGACTGGGTTCGAACCTACCAGCCGAAAGAGAATAAACAACGACTTCAGTTTGAGATGGATAAAGCTGATAAAAAACGTCCTTTCTGATGCTACTCCAGCAAAACAACACTATGTCCTCTGATCAAGCCTCAGTCGATGTCTGCAACAGTACTGTGGAACAGAATGAGAAGTTCGAAATTGAAGTTCTTAAGTTTGCAAAGAGAGAGAGATTGTACCGGCAGTGTATTGCCTTTTCTTGGGTTGAGTTTTTCGTTTGCGCTGGTATCATTCTCTCGCTTCTTTTCAACTAAGAAATCGAAGCATGTGCTTCATCAGACCTCCTCTTATCCTTGTTTTCACTATGTTAGCACGTTATGTACTAAGTTATGCTCTAAAATAATGAATGTCCTTTCTTGCAGTTCTTTTCATTAGTGTTTTATGTCCCTTCACGTACTCTTGTTTTTAAAACCTTAACTCTCTATATCATAACAGCTTCGCTAATGCAGTAGTTGTGTGAATTTTTGTCTTAACAAACTATTCTATATTTCCAGTAGTATGTACTGTGTTTCTTTGTTTTTTTTTGTCACCAAAACGAAAAGGTACCATACACTTGGATCCTTTGTTCTGTACTATACATAATTCTTTCTATACGAGAGCAAGATAATATAGTCTGTAATGTGGCTATTCTTCAGCGACTCTTTATACATTTTCGAGTAACGGTTAACATGGATTCTAGTTTCCTCCCTTTCGAATCCTGTACTATACTAACGACTCAATAGTATATTCTATAGTATCTGGATCATCTAATTTGGCAAAGACAGAGACCTTTGTTTTGGATGCTGCCTTTTAAATTGACCTTCAATGAAATTGTTTTTTTCATAGGGTAACATGTTACATCTTAACTATATAGGTTTTTACTTTGGTAGCCCATAATTTGGTTCCTTTTAAACATGCCATCATAAGCAATGAAGTGTTTTTTTCTTCAACCAGAAAATTGCGATTACCCTCCGCATTATATACTATATCACCAATAGTATACATTTTTGTTTTTGCACCCACATTTCCCATATATGTTTGTTTACCTTATATATGTTACCTTATATACGTTATATAGTATAATCTAACATTTTCAAGCTTTTTATGTTCTCACCTTTTATAATGTTTATTATATTGTATTGGAGTACACTTTAGAGCCTCCAATACACCTATGCTTCTTGTTTTTCTCGCTTTTTTGGTGCCTATACTATATCATACTTATATTATAATATAGTGTTTCTAATGGGTTATATCCATACATGCCTCCATTGTTTCTCCATAGAGGAAATGTAGTAGACGTGTGCAATGTCGTGTTATAGTTTTACTATACTTTCTAATGTATATAATAGTCTTATTTGACCTTGCATATGTACGCCGGCGATTTACTCTCATGGTATGTCCTTCCTCATGCACCTGTTCCTACTTGGCCTTGTTTCCTATACTATATACCTGATAGGAAAGTACTTCCTCCTCCCTCCCCCATTTTCCATAGGGGAATCCCTGTTGTAGCCCACAATATACATAGACGTTTGTTGTCACGCGTTTTAACTTCCTATACTACATGAAATGTATTGTAGTATTATTTTCCTAATTGTTCATAACACGATAGGACACGTAGCGTTTCCATACACATGCTTGTTGTAATATAAGTGTTATGAAAAATGGTGGACTCGCCTCTTAATGACGCGCAGAAGTGGTGTTAATTGTCCCATCACTCTTGTTATGGCTATATTTTTAATTATTGCTTCTCTTATGAATATTCAGCAAAATGACCCATAGATTTTTTAGGACTTCTTTTCTTTTAATAGTATTGATTGGTGATTGGTAGGTGATATTGCGAAGAAACACAAATTTATTACACATAAACTAAAAGAGCAAAATACGAAGAAAGTAGTCATTTTAGTTTCCACATATTTCAATATGTTCAATGTATACATCACTTATATCACCATCCAAATACATAATTGATGATAAGTGATGGTGAATCACTTTCAAAATCAAGAATGGTGAATCTAACATGAGTCTGAATCCACTTTTAACGCTCGATCGTGATAAAATTTCATTCTTTAAATTTGTATCTAACGTGAGGCGGATCTACATTTATTCTGATAAGCTACAAATGCGGCTTAACTAATTCGATTGTGCGTTTACATTTGTATTAACGCGGTAAGATTACGGTTGAAGAAAATGTGGTTTGGAAAGAGCTGGCGAGTTAACGAAGGTTATAATTGATGATAAGTGATTGTCACCACTATAAACATGTAAACAACTGTCTAATCAATTGGTCAAACACTCTCCTCATCTACAATAGAAAAAAGCTGTATGATCATGAGATGAGGAAGCAATGAAAAATCCAATATCATAACCAATTTTCAAACTTTAAATTCTCCTTCCTTTTCAAATGATGATGTTTTGAATAGTTATTGATGTTTCAAAATATGATATTGTGATATTTTATACTAGTTCTATTGAAAATTATGTAACCAGTGAAGTTTTATAAATTTTTTTATGATTGATTTAATAATACTTTTTAATAAAATGTGTGTGTTTTAATTTTTGTGTTTTTAACCAAAATATCGTATAATTTGAAATAGAAGAAGCATATATTCTAGTCGGGTCCACTAAAAGCTTCATTCTTCTTCTACTTTTTAATACGGTCAACTTTGTTACATGTATTGATCTAGGAAAAAATATACTGAGATACCTGATGACGTCATGGTTATGTAAACACTTGTCAGACAAGTTTCCAGAAGTTTTGATGTAGAATTATATTGTCGTTGTTCAGGAAAAAAAGAATTATATTGTCGTTAACTTAGAAGTAGTCAAAGACTTTGTATCTTTGTATCTTTGTATCTTTGACTCTTCAAATCAGTAGGACGTACCCACGGGAAGAGAAAGAATGGATATATCATCTAACCTTCAATAAGGCGTCATCCTTATGACATGCTGTCGAAAGCATTTATGTCACGTGATCCCCGGCATATAAACATGTGCGCTTATATGTATGTGCATTAGTTTTGTCAAAATAAAGATAGATTTGGGAATTAAATTCTGCATTAAGTTGTTGATTTGTAGCTTCGTAGAACTTACATTATGTAGCCTTGCAAAGTTCATAGTAAACGAAACAATTCTTACAAACCAATAATATCATTACAATGTTGGTTACCATGAAATTTATGCTGTTATAGTATTTTCAGATTCCAAATTTGACGCACTCCATTCATATTAAGTTGTTATAAAAGTTTGTTACAAAATAAATGTCATTTTCAAGTTTCAATAGAAAAACTATTAATTTTATTTTATAATTTATTCTTTATTAGTTACAATGTAGTTATGTGTATAAGTAATTGTATTTTATATAGAAAATATATCAAATTAATTAGTTCTTTAATTTGTGTAAAATAACATTTAAAATGAAACACAAAGAGTATTAGTATTTTTATATTTTGGAAATTGGATCAATAAATATTTTGTGAGCAAGAAAGTATATAAATATTTCGCATGCAATAATTGGGATATCCACCACGGGGTCCATTAACAAAACAAGAGATGATGGATAATCCATATTTACTTTTGTCTTTCGACAAAACATTTCGAATTGAAACTTAGTATTAGATAGGGGGGGGGGGGGATGATGAATTGATGACGTAACGCAAACCATTGATCATTTAATCCAAATATTTCTTGCTTCATTCAGCTCGTGTTACTATTTTGTTTGTTTTTCTCTGACATAAACGTTGCCATTTTGAAGCAGAAAAAGGAAAGAAAAACTTCTTTCTATAATCAAAATTAGCTAAATGTTTTATAGGAAAAGAGAGATTGCGTCCTCAAAACAAAAATAAAAACCTTTTTAAGGCATTTATTGACTTGTAAATCATCTTCTTAAATTTGGCCAACTGTCAACACAACAACTCTTTCCTTACTCTATATAAATATATACACATCTTCACCAACACATAAACACATTATTCTTCACTAACTCTCTCTCAGAGTTTAAAGATGCCAATCCCAGAGGAAGTTTCTGGTAAGAAGAGGTTAGTTGTTAAGAAGCTTTTCGCTAGACAGCAACACGAAGGATTTGGTGCTGTTGTAAGAAGAAGCATTGGAAGGTTTGAGTTAAGATACTTCGACCCATTTCTTGTTTTGGATGAGTTCTCAGGTTAGTGTTTTTTCTTATATTTGTTTTTGCTCAGAGTCCAACTTGCCAGAGATTAATAACAGAACATCTTTCAAAATTGCAGTTACGGCTCCTGCAGGGTTCCCAGATCATCCACATAGAGGTTGGTTTAGTTTATCGTATATACTTTACGTGATTTACACGTTTGCGTTTGTGTTTAAATGAGATTATTTATACTATTTACTCTATTTTTTATTTAGTTTTCATGAAAACACTGCAACCACCTTTCATCTGCGTTTGACATTTAATTTTTTACTATTAACAAATAATTTTGCTTAAAATACTTTCTTCTGAGGTTTAAATTTTGTTACAATGCTTTAAGTTGCATTAACCAACTCTATTGTTATATATCTTGTTCTTTCGTGTTTAAAATTGTTTTTTATTTTTATTTTTTCAAAAACAGGATTTGAGACGGTCACTTACATGTTAGAGGTATTGATCTCTTTTCATCTTCATATATAATTTCACAAAAAACGCCAAACGTTATTTCATGATGTATTATTGTATATATTATACATAGGGAGAGATTTTGCACGAAGACTGTGAAGGACACAAAGGGGTGATAAGAAAAGGAGGATTACAATGGATGACGGCAGGAAAAGGCATAGTTCACTCTGAAATGCCTTCTTCTAACGCTACTGGCACTACTCACAACAAAGGCTTGCAGCTTTGGATCAATCTTTCCTCAAAACATAAACTGTAAGCTTCTTTTATGTAAAAAATATTCATATAGGTAAATGTGGAGTGATCCATGGTTTTTTATGTACTGGATTTTGTTTCTTCTTATTTAAAAGTGTGTGAATTTTCAGAATAATGCCGAGTTATCAAGAGATAGAGAGCAAGGATATAGCAGAAGCAGAGAAAGACGGTGTGAGAGTGAGAATCATAGCAGGAGAATGGAATGGAGTTAAGTCAAAGATTTGCACAAGAACACCAACAATGTATCTAGACTTCACTCTCTCACCTGATTCTAAAATCTCCCAGCCCATTCCACTACACTGGAACGCGTTTGTCTATGTTCTTCAAGGCCATGGCCATTTTGGGGATGCCAAGTCACAACATTCAACAGCTGCCGCGCATCACTTGCTGCTTCTAGGTTCAGGTGGTGACCGGTTAGAAGCTTGGAACGATTCTGATTCGGGTCTGCCGCTTCGGTTTATCCTTGTTGGTGGTGAGCCAATAGGTGAACCAGTGGCTCAGTTTGGTCCTTTTGTTATGAACACACAGGAAGAGATTGATAAAACCATTGATGATTTTGAGAATTTTACAAATGGATTCGAGAAAGCTAGGCATTGGAAGTCTCAAGCTGCTTCTGACTTGGAATTGTTTTAATACATAGCAAATTGTTTCAATAAGTTAGTACCTTTTAATTATTCTTTTTTTTTTCTTGATTTCTTTTCCATTGTTATTTTTAATTATTTGTATTTTTGATATCTCCACATCTATTAGAGAACTAGGTGTTTTGCCCGCATATGCGGGCTTAATTATTTTTAAGACAATTTAAAAAATCATCAAAATAAATGATTATTTTCATCCAAAAAATTAGACCTAGAACATTCAACGTTTTTACATGACAAAATTATTCATAAATTAAAAAAAAAAATCTATTTTTCCTTTAAAACTTTGAAAACAAAATCTAAAATTTTTTTCATTTCTTCTCAATTGATAAAAAATATAGAAACTTATCTTTCAATTTGATAAATTGAATCAATAAATATACATTCAAACTTATCTTTCAATTTGATAAATTGAATCAATAAATATACATTCAAAAATTTATCTTACAAAAATAATAATATTAGTTTGGATAATAATACAATATATTTGAATTTATTTTTTCAACAACATATTTTTTTTTCTTTTTGAATGATCTTTTATTTTATTATGATTAATTCATGTTTAATGTTATACTATATAAAATATAAAATAAATTTAATTTAACGTGTGAGTTCAGAGGCGAAAAATTATTTCACAAATATATATATCATTATGTTATATTATTATATTCTTTTAATTAGAAAATAATTACGTATTATAAATTTTTCAATTTTCTCTTTTCAATTATGTACAATTAAAAAGTTTCTTTATGAGTATTTATTTATGTGTTTTCTGTTTTTGATTTTTTATTTTTGATTTTTGATTAAAATATATTTTTCGGATAACAACACAATATATATAGGAATTATCTTTTTCTTTTTAAATATATATTTATATTATGGATAATTCTTATCATTATTATTATTTTAAATCATTTATCTAATCAAATAAATATTAATTTCGTTTTTATTTTATGTATAATTTATATATTTTATTCATTAAGGGTATAAACGATATTAACCACTCTAACTTTTAACGTGAGAGATCCGTTGCGAAAAATCACTTCGCAAATAATAGTAAAGATTAATAAAGATTTTTTAGTAAAACCATTCCAAATTTGCAACGCCTTAAAAATTAAATGTATATTATACCTTTGTATGTGTTTCTTCTATTTCAAAATTGTAATAAATAGAAATTATAAACATTTATGTTAAAATTGTAAAATACTATGCAAAAATAACATTTATTTTAAATCCAATTTGGGTTATGAATCTGGTTCGATTGGGCGGATTAGAAAAACCTGTTATCAGTTTGGTTTGATAATCCATTAGTTTGTTTTTTCTATTTTCGAAAGAAACTATAACTAAATATACCAGCTTTAAGAAAAATTCTAAACCAAATTAATCAAATTTTGAAAAATAATAATAACTGAACTAATTGAAATAACCAAATTTAATCAAAATCAACAAAAACCAAGATTTTGGTAGAGATTATTAAGCTGAGACAGAAAATATTAGCTTAATTTTGGTAAAAAAATTCATTAACAAAACAAACTAAATACCAAACCAAATTGTGTGGTTCAGTTTGGCACAAAAAAAAAAAAAACTGAATAACCCGAACCGAACTAACAGTTCCAAGCGAACCTAAAAACCAATCAGAGGTTCTTACATTGAAACGGAACCACAGTGGCTCACAAAGCCACCTACTGACAGAAACAATCTCAAAGGTTGTTTGTTCTACCAATCCTCCCAAAAACGACACCGCGCAGAGCCCGAGTTTGTTTCTGTTCCTCAATTCAAACATCTCTCAAGTAACTGAGAATCGTGCGCAGTAGTCAGAGCATCAGAACAAGATGGAGGTTTCGCTGTTTGGTTCCTCACGGAGTTTCCTATTATCCCCAAAGACACCCGCAAGCTCTTTGACAGAAAGAAACTCAAGTTATCTGAAAATGAGGGTTGGTAATCCAGTTAGGTCATATTCAGCTAGATCCCTCAAGTGCAGGTCTATCTCTGAGGATTTGTTTGAGAGAAGTAGCCCACTTGAGGTAATCTTGGAACTGCAACTGTGTGTTTTGTCATAGACTGTTGGAACTTTCAACTTTTTGATTGCTAATCTTGTATTGAAATGCCTTAGAACAAGTTTCAGCATAGTATAAAAGTTGAAACTTTATATTATCTCCTGTAAAGTCTTGGCCTTTGTTGAGGAATTTTCTTGAATGACCATTTTGATATAGGCTATGTGAGCTGTTGATTCTCTCTTATCTTATTCTCACTTGTTTGAAAGGTTAAGAAAGAGCTAGAGACTTGCTTCGACCTCATACATAGGCTTGGGAGAGGGATCCTCTACTTAGGTTCTGCCAGAATCCAACCAAACCATTCACATTACCTGCAATCACAAGAGCTCAGCAGAGAAGTAAGTAAACCCTTTGAAACTCCACAAGAACTTAGTTTTTATCAATTACAATGTAAAGAGATGTGTATTTGTTCAGGCAGCGAATCTGTTGAACTGTACTACATGGTCCGGAGCTGGACCAGGCCTCATGGATGCTGTCACTAAAGGTGCTTTGGAAGCTGAGAAACCCGTCGGTGGCATCAAAATAGAGAAAGAAGCAGGTGAATGGACCGCTTCCAAGGTTCATCCTTATCTCCCTTCTCAAAACTATCACACTTGCAGGTAACTCAGCTAGTCTACACACTTATTCTTACTCTTGAGTGATCCCTATAACGTGGAATCAAATGTTTTAGGTTTTTCTCTGCGAGAAAGCATGGACTTGTGGACGCAGTGGTTAGAAACAATGTTTCTGACAAGACAGCGGTTATTACATTGCCAGGAGGCATTGGCACGCTTGATGAGATGTTTGAGATTTTGGCATTGATTCAGCTCAAAAGGATTGGATCTGTGTTGCCGGTACCGTTCATTGTGATGAACTATGATTCTTTCTACTCGAAGCTGTTTGAGTTCATTGAGAGTTGCGAGGACTTGGGAACTGTTTATAAAGGAGAAGTCTCTGCGTTGTGGAAGGTATGCAATAGCAACTCTGAAGCTTTGACTTACTTAGCTGAGTTTTATGAACTTCCGTATGGTTCTGCAAAACACGAAACTGAACTTAGAGAAACCGCTTGTGGATGACCATCATCCGTTTGTTAGCTAGTTTTTGGTTTTTCAGTTGTAAGAGAGAGTATTTGTGACAATGAACTATACTTATGAAGGGCATGTGGCATATGCAGTGTATATCTTATGAAATACCACTAAGATTTGTCATTGGTGTCAATTCCATATTGTGTTTTCTTTCTCTTAGCACTACGTTGTTGTATTTTGATATGAACCTATTAATACTTTATTAAATAATTTTCAAAATATGTTTTAGGAAAAATAGTTCATTCAAAAACTTTGCATGAGTTTCTGTTTTTTTTGGGGTTAAATATCTAACCAAATCTCTATAATATTATTTGAAAAATGAATTTCCTATGTGTCGAATTCACATTAATTTTTACAACGTTTAATTACAGAGTTATGAAGTAAAAATATTATATTTAATTATTATTATTTTGTTTTCTCTTAACTTTTTCCCAATAACAAATATAATAAAAAGGAAACATTAATAAATTTGTAACACGAATTTAGAAGCAAAAATCTCTATAATATTATTTGAGAAGTCACTTTCTTAGGTGTCGCGCTCACGTTAATTCTTACGTTGGTTGATTACTATGATACCCCTAATGAATTAAAAATACAATTAAATATTATTTCCTTTTTAAAAATTTCCAAATAACAATATAAAATAAAAAGGAAACATTTATAAAATTTACAAAACTATTTAAAAACGAAAATATAAGTATATATAATATGTTTTAATAAAAAAAGGAAAGTTCACAAAATAGTAATATTTAATTTAAATATATTTTAAATAACATAAAATATACATTTGAAGTAATAAATTACTTTATATCTATATCTTCTTAGATAAAAAAAAACAATATCTGTATGTAATGTGATTTCATAAAAAAATATTCACACAAAAAAAATATTGCTATTAGAAAAATAAATATTATCTCTTAAGAAAAATAATTTTAAACAATAATATATATATATATATATATTTTTTTTTTCAAAATAATTATTTTTGTATATATCTATATATTTTATTAGATGATTACATAAAATAATTAACTAACTTAAACTGATATATGTTTAATTGAATTTTTTTTTATAATTAGTATTATTGAAATTATTTTTAGTATATTTATTTGACTATAATATCTTACAATTACAGTAAAAATATAAATTCTATTTTACTTAAATAGTATAATTTCTCAAAAACAATCACTTTTTACTGACTATTTAAGAGTTAACGTGAGCGCGACACCTAAGAAAGTGACTTCTCAAATAATATTATAGAGATAAATTTAATAATAAACATCTTTTGATCAAGTAACTACAATTATTTTAAAATATCATAACACTATATAATTTAACGAGGTAGATATATTATATTTTAATAGTTAAAATTATCTGTTTTATGAATAAGGATTCTGATTTACTTAAGTATTTTGATTATGATTATATTAAGTTTCACAAACATAAACACATAAAATAACTACAATTATTTTAAAATACCACTATATAATTTAACTAGGTAGATATACTATATTTTAATAGTTAAAATTATTTGTTTTCTTAATAAATCTTTTGATTTTTAATTTTCTGTTTTTATGTTTGTGAAACTTAATATAACCATAGTCAAAATACTTAAGCAAATCAGAATTTTTTATTTTTAAAATTATTTAAAAGAAATTTTAGTTAACTATCCAATCAATCTAAAGCATAAATTTATTTAGAATTTATAAAAAATTTTAATTATTGTTAATATTGATATGTGTTTCAAAGCTTCTAAAAATTCATTAGTTACTTATGTATGTAATTTAGACTCAGACACTTTAGTTTTTTTTTCCTTCTAAGCACAAAAAAATCTTAAGTTATATATAATCTTACTAAATATACTTATATTTCTAAGATAACAACCAACATAAATGCAAATAAGACAATTAATCAAAAATTTAATATATTTAAAATATAAAAGATTATAGTTGAATTCAGAAAAATAGATAGAATTCAATATATCTAAATGATAACTAAATCGACCATAAGAACAATAAAATTTACTAAATATAACATATCTAAAATTATATATATATATAATTAAAGTAATATAATAATATAATATAAATTAGAACATATAAACTATAAATTAATTTAAAAATTGAAGTAAATATCAATCAATTATTATTGTATATTTATTTTATAAATATATATGCCCGTGCATGCGCACGGGAAAATCACCTAGTATATGTATATATAACATGATTTCATTAAAAAGGAAAATTCAGAAAATAGTAATATTCCCTTTATACATACTTTTTAAGTAACATCAAATATACTTTCAAAATTAATAAAATATTTTATTTCTATCTATATTTTTCTTAGATGAAAATAAAAATACATTTATATATAAAATAATTAAGTAGCATAAACCGATATATGTTTAATTGGCTAAAGATAGTTTATAATTACTATTATTGAATTTGTTTATTGATTTATTTTGCATAATCTTTTAGTTGACTATAACATCTTACGAATTACAGCAAAAAAAGTAAAATATCTATAAATTAGATTTTATATATACAATTTTTCACAAAGACAATCACAAAATTGTTTTTGTGCTAATTTTTAAAAGATATTAATCATAATACCCGCTAATTTTTAAAAGATATTAATCATAATACCCAAGAAAATCTAAATTTCTCATTTTCTGGATTATTTAAAATCATTTTTTAGTCTACCTTTCAATACATTTATGGAATAAAAATTATTTAAATTTATAAATATTTTTAATTGTTCTAAATATTGATATGCATTCATGATCTTCGAAAAAATTATCAGTTATATTTATATGTAAGTTCTTACTTATCATC
Organism: Eruca vesicaria subsp. sativa; assembly: GCA_932364175.1. Taxonomy (NCBI): domain Eukaryota; kingdom Viridiplantae; phylum Streptophyta; class Magnoliopsida; order Brassicales; family Brassicaceae; genus Eruca; species Eruca vesicaria. The sequence continues at coordinate 99,907 of CAKOAT010101933.1, read as the reverse complement.
GCTTTATTTTCTATTTTTTTTTAAAAACAAGATATAATTTGATAAATATTATGAAAATACATACATATCTAAGAGATAAGTAAAACTAATTTGATTTGATTTAATTAGAATCAATAATAATTATATTTTAGTTTGAATATAAAAGAATATATGTAACTCAATATACTCAATACATGAGTGACTCGACTGGTCCAACTTATATTCAAAATCAAAGATCTAACTACAGCAAAAAACATATAATTTTATAATAACAGCAGTTTATTTATTTCTATACATATAAATTATAGGACGACTCAAACATATTAATAAAAATATATTGACCAATTGTTCTTTTGTAAAACTTATATATATGCATGAGACTTCAGAATATTATCATTACATTCATTTATTTAATTTTGAATCATACATTTCAGTTTATTTTTTTTTATTTCATTATAAGTACACATATATTAAGTTACACATAATTTTAAGAAAATATATTTACATATCTAAGACGATAACCAACTTAAATGCATATAAGAAAATTAATTAAAGTTTTAATATATTTAAAATAAAATATTAAAGTTGAATTAGAGAATATATGTCATCCAATATATCCAAATGAAACCAAATCCACAGTTAATCCAAACAACAACCAAACCAACTTGATAACATATCTAAAGTTACATATCTAAATAAAATAAAATAATATTATTGATATAAATTATACTTAAATTATAAATTGATTTAAGTTAAAATGATCAATTAATTATTTATATTATATTATTTTATAAATATTTATATATGTGCATGAACACGAGAAAATCATTTAGTACATATTAAATATTAACAATAATTTGTGTTCATATTTTAAGAGATTCAATTTGAGAAACTTTCAGTCAGATCTCTTAAGGAAACTTTAATAATTTAGAGATTTGATTTGTTTTTCCTCTACCGACAATCAAGTGTTGTAGGCAGTTGAAGAACCGTCCAATACCAACAGTGTCTTAATTTTCAGCCTATAGAGATACAAGTGTTTAATCAGGTTTTAAATCAAGCCAGACCAAACAAATATCTCGTAAAGGAACCTTACCAAAGCAATCAACTTGGTCCATAATTTCCTGCTAATGCAAAAAAGGAAAAGAAAAAAGAAGCAAACTTTTTTATAAAGGGTAAGTTTCACTAGAAGCTTTAGAGCCGTTGTGGTGTAGAAACTGGAATACAAACAAAAAAAAATTGAATAGAAACAAAAGTAAAAACTTCAAAAAAGGAGAGGCGTCTAAAATCCGTGGATCGTGCTTGCCTACCTAGAAAAGTCTTTGGATGAATATTAAAAAACGCAATTATTGTTTTCTCTTTACACTTTCTAATTCCACCTTCTTCTTCTTCTTCTCCTTCTCAAAGCTCAAGAAAGACACAAAAATCAAGAAGCAAGAAAACAAAGATAACTTTCTTCTTTTTTGACCTCCAAGCTTAAAGGTTATAAGCAGAGCCTTAATTTCTTCTTTATTAAAATGAAAGTTTCTAACTTTATCCTTTATTTCTGGAACATTCGTCCTCGTCCCTTGGTTTATGGGCAGTTTGTTTGTTTGTTTCCTCGAGAAAGTTGATTACTTTCTTGGAATCCGTCTATGCCCTTTCTCTTTGTTGTGTGTTTAAAAGATGCTTCTGTGGTTTGTTTTAGTAACTTAGTGAGTTGAGTAAGCCCCTCTTGATCATAATCAAAGTTCATAGTTTTTTTTTTTGCTTCAATCAGGTAAAAAACTTAGACCAAACTGTTTGAGTAGTAGTTCTTGAGTTTTGCTTCTGTTAAGTTTTGTTTCTTGTGATAGGGTTTGAATTAGTGTCTTTTTGTTAGTTATGTAGAGAATCCAAACCGAACTCCAAATTGTTTGAGGAGTTGTTCTTTAGCTTTGCTTCTTATTACATCATCTTAAAGTTATGTAGTTTGTAGGAGATTTGATTAAACTGGCTTCTGTTAAGACAAAGTTTTTGTTTCTTGTGATAGGGTTTGAGTTAGTGTTTTTTGTTAGTTATGTAGAGATTCTAAACCTAACTTTTAAAGGACAATTCTAATTGAGCTGCTGTTTTTTTGTTTGTTTGTTTGCAGTTTCTGTAATGGAGTCTCCACAATCTGTGGCGTCAACCTTTAACGGTATCCACTTGAAGGGCAGTGATGAGAAAAGCATAACAAAGAAAGCTGTCATCACGCCTGATTCATCAGACAGCTTCATTGGTGTGCTTGAGGTTTTTGTTCACCAAGCTAGGGACATCCACAACATATGCATCTATCATAAGCAAGATGTTTATGCTAAGCTTTCTCTCACAACCGATCCCGAGAGCTCCTTGTCCACGAAGATCATCAACGGTGGAGGGAGAAACCCTGTCTTCGACGATACTCTCCACTTCGACGTGAAGAGTGTTGTTGATTGTTCGCTGAAGTGTGAGATATACATGATGAGCCGCGTGAGGAACTATCTTGAGGACCAGTTGCTTGGATTCACTCTTGTCCCTTTGTCTGAAGTGATTGTGAGGAACGGGAAGTTGGAGAAAGAGTTCTCTCTTTCTTCAACCGATTTGTTCCACTCTCCTGCAGGTTTTGTTGAGTTGTCTCTCTCCTACGCAGGAGAGTTCCCTGAGGTGATGATGCATATTCCTGCGGTTCCAACGGTGGATGAGACCGAGTTGGCTTCTATAGAGGTTGATGAGTCTGAGTTTTTGGATCCGAAGATTGTCTGTGAAAACAATCAAATGGTGTCTAGTTACTTGGCCACTCCTTGTGATGATTCTGATGATTTTGTGGGCTCTGAAACCGCCTTTGTGGAAGTAAACAGTGTTCCTTCTGCAGTTGCTGACACTGTTGAAGAAGAATCAGCTCCACCAGGTACTGACTTCACAAACGGAATCTCTTCTCCATCAAATGCTGTTAGCTCGGGTTCCTCGGGCACTCATGATGATTTAGTACTATCAAGCAAAGGGAACAACTCAAGTTCAGACCAAGAAGTGAAGAAGAAGCTATCAAGTGAAGAAGAAAACAACTCAGGTTCAGACCAATTAGCAAAGAAGCCAGCAGATACCATCAAGAATAGCGATTTAGATAAGACGGATGGTGAAGAGGTTGTGAAACCGATTGTGACAGTGAACTTTGAACCAGAGCAGAAGGTAGTGCAGCAAGATATTGTTGACATGTACACGAAAAGCTTGCAGCAATTCACTGAATCACTGGCGAAGATGAAACTCCCTTTGGACATGGATAGCCCAACACAATCAGAGAACTCAAGCTCCTCCCAGCAGACTCCAAAGAGTGCTAACTCTCGTGTTTTCTATGGCAGTAGAGCCTTCTTTTGAAGCTTTGGAGGCAATCACAAAGTCGGAATCAGGAGTAGCAACTAATGAAAGTGTAATAATAAGTTGAAAGTAGACTTATCTATAATGTGTAACTATTGCCTTCAGCTTTTCTTGTTATCTGCAACTCTTTTACTTAATTTAGTACTAAAATCTCGCAACCTTATCCTTTAGCAACCTTGTTCTAAGACAGAAAGACGACAAGTTCTGTTATAAACAGTGCATGGAGGTCTCTTCTGTGTTAACCTTGCGCCATTAATACTCCAGTAAAAACACTGTACCAGTTCCAATGGCTACCCCAAAGCTTGCACCAGTTCAATGATATCACTGGCTAACCTTTCGACATTGATAGCGCGACTCAATCAAGGAACTCAAGCTCCTCTCAGCAGCGATAAAGAGCAAAAGCTCCTGTGTTTTTTTATGGCAGTAGAGCCGTCTTCTGAAGCTGGAAGCACAAGTTTATCATCAGAAGTAGGTAGTTAAACTGAATGATAAGTTAACGTAGACAATCTAAAATGTATAACTATCTTCCTTTGACGTCTTTAGCATTTCTTCTTGTTATCTGCAACTTTTTCCATTTACTACTGAAGTTTCACAATCACCATCCCTTATTTAACAGATGTCTCAGACATAAAAGACAACAAGTTCTGTTATGAAAGGTACAAAAACAACGTTACCATACACACTGCATGTCTGCAACTTCAACAGAACATATCAAACTCAACCAACAACTACGGATCTGCAGGCTCAAAGCTGGCTGAAGGGTCAATTCGAGCAACAAGAGTGCATTTAAGTGGATGAGCCATTCGCAGGGTCATATCTCCAGTCTCTTCCATGTTCACTTTATTTCCATCAACACTCCAGTCAAAACACTGTACCATTGTTCCAATGGCTAGTCCAATGAAGATATAACCTAAGTTTGAACCAGGGCATCCCCTTCTTCCGCTCCCAAAAGGAAGGTAGTTCACAGCTAGCTGCTCTCTCATCTCTTCTATCCCCTTTGAAGGAGAAACCATGAACCTCTCCGGTTGAAACTTGTCTGGTTCCTCCCATGAATTCGGGTCTCTCATCACTGCATACGTGTTTATGATCATAGTAGTGTTTTTTGGTATGTAAAACTCTCCGATCTTGCATCCTTCCGTTGCATTCCTCACCAAGATTGGCGAATGCGGGTGTAGTCTTAGCCCTTCTTTCACTACAGCCTGCAAATAAGGCAAATTTGCGAGATCTGTTTCTTGAATTAACCTCGTTTTCCCGACAAAAGATTCAATCTCTTCTCTCAAAGTTTTAAGAATCTCAGGGCGGTTAATCAGTTCCGCTATTATCCACTGTGTTGTTTGTGCTGAAGTATCAGTGCCTCCAAGGAAAAGTTCCTATAAAAAAAGTGATCAATGTAAAAAGACAAGATACTTTGAATGATCCTTAAGCAGCACTACTAAGAGATAACATTACCACAAAAAGTGCTTTGATTTGGTTCCTTGAAATCTTAAACTCAGCGTTGTCATCTGCACAGACTTCCAACAGAACATCCATCATGTCTCTGTCCTCTTTCTGGTTCGGATTCTCTTCATGTTCCTTAATAATCTTCTCCAGTAATTCATCGTACCTCTGTGAGACCTCCATAATTTCCTTCTCAAACAGTGAGATACCAAGCTTCTTGAGAAGTCTACCAACCGTGCTAGCTATAAGGAACTTCTTCACCAAACTGAGTGATTTAGTCACCAAGCTTCTGATTTGCTCTGCTTCACCGTTCTCCTCAGAGCATTTCCTCCCCATTATCATCCTGCAAATGGAATTATTCGTCAGCTTCATCATCTCTTCACCAACATCAACAGCCTCATTCTTTGCCGCCTTGTCAAAAAGCATAGCACGGAATGACTTAAGTTCTTCCCCACGGATGAGCCGTGTCCGCTCGAGAGAATGAGACCCGAGAAGTTTGGTGACTAATAGTTTCTTCATGAACTTCCAGTAATCTCCATAAGGAGCTGAGATAAAGCCAAATGATCCAAACAGTATTGACTTTTCCATTATAGGAACCTCACGGTCACGGGTTGCAAAGTTCAGGCCATGAGTCCTCAAAATTTCATAGGCCATGGAGCCTGATGAGACAAGAACAATTGGGATAGTAAAGGCCCGAAGGTGAAGGAGAGGACCGTACTTGGAAGAGACTTTCTGAAATGATTTGTGACTTGGAACAGAGAGGAGATGGTGCAGATGACCAATGACAGGTAGAGATGGTGGACTCGGAGGTAGATCACAGTCTTGGAGTTTTGGTTTCTTGAAGAAGAAAGAAGAGAGGCCAAACCGCGTGAGGAGCCATAGGAAGATGAAGATGAAACAGAGCTGAAAGTCAACAGTGATTATAGCCATTGTTGTCCAAAAACTGCAGAGAGAGTTAGATGACGCAGAAATAGATATAATCACTAGGTCAGAGCTTTCCTTGAGATCCTTTGTGATATATAATTTAATATTGCAATAGTTTATTCCTTTGAGAAAGTTGCACAAGGAGACAGATCAGGTTCCACATGATATAAAAATATTCATATAACATGTGAAAATATGTTTTGAATTCTTTTTTTTTTGGGTTCAAGAAACAATCTTTCGCAAGCAACATTAAAACACTGGATAACTGCCAATCTAAAACATCTTTAATCTGTCCTGAATCAAAAACCTGAGTTTGAGCTTCAGCTTGGGGTTGATAAGGAAGCTCACATCAGCTGAGAAAGCGCTACTGCAATCTGAGAACCAATAAGGGCATTGTTTTTCACAAGTGCAATATCTGAAACTGTGTAAAGGAACTCAAGATTTACAATACTGAGGCATTGCTGTTTCTGAAAGACTTTGGATTCTGGATATAGATATAAGTTTCTGAACTAAGGGAACCTATAGAGAAAGGATACTTGCTGCAAGTGACGTGCCTCCAGTTAACTCATTCACCCGTGCAAGTAAGAATGGAGTTTCTGCATTTCCAGTAACGTTTTGTTCCCTGGCCAAAACCAAACTCAGATGTCAGACTGACAAAATAACAAAAAGACGGAAAGCCTTTAAAAGTATTCTGAAGCAAGCTTTTTCTCTTATGACCTTGCTTCTGTAAGAGCACGCTGTGTTGCTGATTCGATAAGATTTCCGGCAGCTGAATGCTGTTTCGGGATTGGAACAGCAAATAGAATCCCCGCCTTACGGTTTAGCTTCATGTTTGCATCTGAAAAATACAGTTTTTGAAGGTGGTAAGGGTCAAAGCTCATATGAAAAATAAACTTTTGAGACAGTCTACTCTTGCCTATTACTCGAGCACAGTCTTCAGGGCTATCAACACGGGAAGGTGCCTACAGAAGTCGTAAAAGTCGTCAGAACTAAATATTTAAGTAGAACCAAGTGGCTGAGTTCAGTTTTCCACCTTACAGCCGCTTTTCTCTGTGAAAAAAGCCGGAAACTCATCGCTCTTGTATGCAGCAACATACACTTCTTGAGTTTCCTGCATTGTCAACGAATAGCTCCTATGAATATTAACTCTTAAATATTTGATTAATATGCCTTGACAAGGGGTTATATACCAAATATTCAAGGGTCTTTGGAATATCAAGTATTGATTTAACCCCTGCTGATATCACTGCTATAGGAGTTCTTCCGAGTGCAGTAAGATCAGATGATATGTCCATAGCTGCATCACAACACACAATATAGCAAAGCATAAAGAGTGCATATTGGCTTCAACAGTACCCAACAGAACCATCTAAATAGAGTTTTTAACTATGTAAATGGAAATCTGAAACTAAAACTACAAAGTGGACATGCAACTTACTATGGTTTGCATGCCTATGCACACCTCCTATGCCGCCGGTTACAAAGACTTGGATGCCAACCTAAAACAACCAAATGCTTTGGATGAAATGAGTCTAAAATGATACTGATGTTACTTAACAAAGATATATGAGCAAGTTGAGTTACCATTGAAGCGAAAAACAAAGTTGCAGAGACCGTCGTTGCACCATTTGCTCTTGTTGCCACCTGAAGTAAAACAATGCATGTAATATATGTAAAAACAGAACAGTTTGCGTCAACTGAAGGTAAAGAAGCTTAGCTTGATTGAACTGATGCAATTTGATTTTATGAACAATTGTAGAATAAAAATCCCTACATGACGAGTATGAAAACTATCTTAAACTAATAAGAAAGTCCTATGTTCTCGGTTGTACTGGTGAACATTAGAGAGCCACCGGAAGTGAAGAGCATATAGAGTAGTGACTCACAACATGTGGTATGTCCCTGCCTGCAGTCTTTTGGACACTTTTCCCAAGAGATGCAAGACGTTCAAGTTCTTCTTCGTTCAGACCTGTTTTCACTACAAATCAGCATCTACAGAAAATCCTAACTCACCTATGTTTTTGATCTTTTACTTAATAAAGAGCTTTTATATCCAAGTTGGGTTGTAAAAAGCTAACTCACCTATGCAAGGAACTCCGTTCAAGATAGCTATTGTTGCAGGAACTGCTCCATTTTCTCTCACAATGGACTCAACCTCTTTCGCTGTTTGCAGGTTCTGAGGGTAAGGCATCCCTAAATTGAGACAAGAACCATTTGAAATCAGACAAAGGATTCAAGACTCTCTAGGCTTAAGATCTCAGCAAAACAAAGATCTCAGCAAAACAAACCATGTGAGATTATGGTTGACTCAAGAGCGACCACAGCACGTCCATTGGATATGGCTTCAGACACTTGTGGAGATATCTTGACCAGACTCCTAAGCTGCTTCAAAACCAAATCAAGATCAGAGGATGAGACTAAAAGATAATTGGATAAATACAAAAAAAAAGGTGAATTCTTTAATTACAGAGAAACCTTGTTGTGGGCTTCAAGAGGGGAGATATGATTCTGGAGAGTTGAGATTCTGGAAAGAGAGGAAGAAGATGAAGCCATTTCTCTTTGAATCACTCTAACCAACGTAAAGATTCGACCTTTTTATGTGTTCTTGATTATTCTTTACTGACAAAAACAGTGGGAATATATATATACGAATACACTGAGATCTGTACTCAAATCTACGGAATAATATTCATATAAGTGATAATTAACAACTACTTTGGTATTATATGGATAATGATTACAATTCCATCACCCAGAAGCCAATAAACATACAGAAAATTGCTCAAAATCGGTTTTGATCACGAAGTTTATTTTTCTGAAAGGGGAGATCTTATTAATGGTATTCTCGAAATTTTATTTTAATTAAATATTAAATATTTAAAATTAATCTTATAAAATTACTAAGTGGACAACTACATTTAACCCATGTTAGGAAATTAGGCTGAGCCCTTGTTGGACGGCTGAATCAGACTTAGTACATAGCCAAAAAAATCGAAAATTAAACGGAAATTACGTGAAATTTTAGATTTTTAATGTATAGATTTTTTATATTATAAAACATTTTATCTTTTATATTTTTTATAAGATTAATATATTTTAATTTAAAATTGAATAAAACCAACAAATATAAAATATATACTTAATATGATATAATTTTCATCAAAATTATATAAATAAGTTGCACTTATAATATTTTATAACAAATAAATAAATTAAAAAATATACTTAAAAAATAAATAAATAAAATTAAATAATAAATCAGGTGATCACCTAGACGATTAGGCGACCATTTAGGCAATTAGACGGTCATTTAGGCGGTCTAGACGTACCTTTGGTTTGTAGACCAATTTTGACATAAATCAAGGCGGATGACTGTCGCCTAGAGTCTAGACGATCACCTAAACTGCTAGGCGCCCGATTTAACTAATTTTCCTATTATTTCTTTTATACCTAATTTAATTATTATTAAATATATTTCTTATAGCCTAAAATTAAGGAACTAAATAGCTAATATATTATTATTTTAAAATAATGAATTTAATTTATATCTAATACAATAAATTTAAGTATCTAATTAATTTAATTTTATTTATTTATATAAAAGAATTATATATGCATACTAATTCATATATATAACTGTAATTTAATCCAAATCTAAGAAATAAATTATTCAAAATCTTCACCAAAATACATGATAATATAGTTCTTACAAATAGAGCATTAAAATTAGATACATATATATACATATATATATATATATATATATATATATATATATATATATGATAAAAATATATTAATAGTTAGCTACTGTTAATACTAAGGGTATGCTTCCGCGCAAGCACAAGGTCGGGGAAATAATTCATGTTTTCTATTTATTATATCTTTTGACATTTGATATATAAGCTGAACTGATATGGCGTGTGATAGTCTTTCGTATTCATTAATAAAGATCTAAAAAGTCACATATATTGGCAACCAATATACAGTTTTGTTAAATGTCAAAGGTTCTTCTCAATCTACTCTAATTTCCATAAATTCGCCATTTTTATATGTATTCTGGGAATCTCATAAACAGAGGTGGCGAGCAACCATACATTGAGAAATTCAACCAAGGTAGAAAAAATCGAAAGTTGAGAGGCATGCAATGGTTTTAGCAACTGGAGTAGAAGATGAAGTAATTTTCGAGAAGAGGTAATATATTCGACAAGAAGAAAAATCGATGAGAGAATCAGATATGAATGGTTCCTCCGTTAAGATAGAGTATATATTAAATGGAATACATGAGGTGTTACGAATGTGGTATATTATTAATTAACGGAGTAAAAATGGATCCATTATGCAGTTTTGTTAAATGCCAAAGGCTATTTTTAATTTTCTATAACTCCCATAAATTTGCCATTTTTATGTTCTGAGAATCCATAAATGGAGGCAATGAACAACCAAAAATTGAGTAGTTTAATCAAGGTAGAGGAAATCGAAAGTTGAGAGACATGCAATGACTTTAGCAACTGGAGCAAAAAATGAAACCATTTTCGAGAAGATGTAATAGAATTCGAGTAGAAGAAGAATCGATGAGAGAATCAGAGATGAATTGTTCCTCTGTTTAGATAGAGTATATATTAAGCGGAATGCATAAGGTGTTACAAACGTGGTCCATTAGTAATTAATAGAATAAAAAAGGGAGACGTAAAGGTATGAAGGTAGAGTAGGAGAAACTGACTCATGGAAACACACAATCACTATGTGTTTAGATTAATCTGAAGTCATGTTTAGAATGACGCTAGGCGTTAGTCGGGCGGATGATGAAGGCCTAATGAATTAATACAAAATAATTTTCATCAAAATTATAGAAATAAGTATCACTTATAATATTTTAGATCAAAAACAGTCTGTCTCGACTGATAGTAAATAGCTTGTTCGTCTAAAAAAGCTAGTTTAGAGTAAGGTAGGTTAAAGAAGCTAGCTTGATTGAATTTATGCAATTTGATTTCATGATGAGTATGAAAAAAACTTAAACTTAAGAATAAGAATAAGCAAGTCTTATGATGGTGCAATAAGTAGAGAGCCACTAGAAGTGAGGAGACTCACAACATGTGGTATGTACCTGCCTGCAGTCTTTTGGACACTTTTCCCCAGAGATGCAAGATGTTCTAGCTCTTCCTCGTTCAGACCTGTTTGCTCCAAATTAGCATCTACAGAGAAACCTAACTCACCTACGTGTTTGATCCTTTACCCAATAAAGAGATTTTGTATCCAAGTTGGATTGTAAAAGCTAACTCACCTATATAGCTATTGTTGCAGGAACAGCTCCATTTTCTCTCACAATGGATTCTATGCGATAAGCAGAGTGCTACTTTAGCAAATCCTAGTGAAATTTCTATTCAAGAAGAGGCTGAAGCATATGGTAGATGGTTACATGTAGCAAGTCTGGAAGAAGATTTCTTGAAGCAGAGAGCTAAGTTACATTGGTTAGATGTTGCAGACCAAAATAACAAAACATTTCATAGGGCCATTAAATCGAGGCATGCTCAGAATATTATCAGGGAAATCAGATGTTAGACTGGAAGTGTAGTATCTACTCATATGGAGATAAAACAAGAAGCTGAAAGATTATTCTCTGAATTTTTAAATCAGGTTCATGAGAGCTATCATGGAGCTACTGAGATGGAATTGCAGGATTTGCTTACATTTCGATGCTCTTCAGATGACTGTAGACTTCTTGAGTCTGATGTTACTGAAGAAGAAATTCGTATGGTGCTTTTTGCAATGCCAAATAATAAGTCTCTGGGACCAAACAGATTCCCTTGTGAGTTTTTAAGACTACCTGGTCAGTGATTTCTCATGATTTAGTCAATGTTTAAATTTGAGTTTTTACAATTCTTGCGTTGGTTCCTAAGAAAGTTGATCCATTGGAGATGAAGGATTACCGTCCTATAGCATGCTGTAATGTGCTTTACAAGGTGGTGTCGAAAATATTGGCTAATAGGTTGAAGCAACTTCTTCCTAGGATCATCTCAGAGAATCAGTCGGCGTTTTTGAAAGGCAGGCTTCTTATGGAAAACGTGTTGTTAGCTTCTGAGCTAGTAAAAGACTATCACAAAGTTACTGTTTTACCAAGGTCCGTAATGAAAACTAATATATCAAAAGCTTTTGATATTGTGTAATAGATATTTGTGTTGAAGAGTCTGAGTGCTCTAGGATTTCCTGAGAAGTTTATTCATTGGATTAAACTTTGTATTACCAGTCCTTCGTTCTTTGTGCAAGTTAATGGTGATCTTGCGGGCTATTTCCAAAGCTCTAAAGGTCTTCTTCAGGGGTGTTCTCTATCGCCGTACATGTTTGTGCTATGTATGATTGTCTTGTCAAGGAAAATTGGTAAAGCTGTGGTGGATGAGAAGTTCAAGCTTCACCATGGTTGTCAAAACCTCTCTCTCACGCATCTTTGTTTCGCGGATGATCTTATGGTATTTGTGGAAGGCTCTAAGAAGTCTATAGAAGGGGCTCTCCCAGTGTTTGAAGTGATTGAAGGGTGGTCCAGGTTACGTATCAGGCTGGAGAAGTCCACCATTTACATGGCAGGGGTTCCAGTGGCTGAAAAAAGAAGTATTCTGACAAATTTCCCGTTTGCTGAAGGTGAGTTTCATGTGTGTTATCTGGGGCTTCCACTCATGAGGCAGGCTATGAGAAAACAAGACTATGCTCCTCTCATGGAAAGAATCAGAAGTAAGATTTGCTCTTGGACGTGCAGGTTTTTGTCTTATGCTGGAAGGTTACGGCTGATAAAATCAGCGGTGTTGAGCATAGTAAACTTATAACTGTCTTTCAGCTTCCAAGCAAATGTATCAAGGAGGTGAGCAAATATGTTATGTTTTTTTTAGTACAAGGCCATCACTTAAATCTACAAGTGCTAAAGTAGCGTGGACAGTGGTTTGTGGAATTAAGAGCGAAGGAGGTTTGGGGATAAGAGTTCTAAGAGAAGTTAACAAGAAGTATGTTCTTAAGCTGATTTAGAGAATATTATCTAGTGACTCATTATGGGGAAGTGTTGGTGTCGAAAACCGTAATCTCGAAATCAACGTCTACGATAACTTCTGTAAAAATGGAATCATTACTTTCCGCAAAAATCGTTTTATAAAACTCGAGAATCGTTTTATAAAACTCGAGAATCGTTTTATAAAACTCGAAGATCGTTTTATAAAACTCGAAGATCGTTTTATAAAACTCGAAGATCGTTTTATAAAACTCGAGAAGCCGTTTTATAAAACTCGAAGATCGTTTTATAAAACTCGAGAAGCCATTTTATAAAACTCGAAGATCGTTTTATAAAACTCGAAGATCGTTTTATAAAACTCGAAGATCGTTTTATAAAACTCAAAGATCGTTTTATAAAACTCGAAGATCGTTTTATAAAACTCGAGAAGCCGTTTTATAAAACTCGAAGATCGTTTTATAAAACTCGAATATCGTTTTATAAAACTCGAGAAGCGGTTTTATAAAACTCGAAGATCGTTTTATAAAACTCGAAGATCGTTTTATAAAACTCGAAGATCGTTTTATAAAACTCGAAGATCGTTTTATAAAACTCGAAGATCGTTTTATAAAACTCGAAGATCGTTTTATAAAACTCGAGAAGCCGTTTTATAAAACTCGAATATCGTTTTATAAAACTCGAGAAATCGTTTTACAAAATCGCAAAAAACCGAAACCGCCGCAAAACGCGAACTAGTCACGACTAGTTCGCCTGCTGGCGAACTAAGCCAAGCAGGCGAACTAGGAGCCTCTCCACTAGTTCGCCTGCTGGCAAACTAACCGGCCCGGCTTAGTTCGCCAGCAGGCGAACTAAGAGTCTCTCAACTAGTTCGCCTGCAGGCGAACTAGGAATCCCTCGACTAGTTCGCCTGCAGGAAAACTAGGAGCCTCTCGACTAGTTTGCCAGCAAGCGAACTAGAAACTCCTCGGACATCTGGACCGGATCTCCGTACGCTGAACCGATCAACCCGAGCCTCAATCTCCCACATCCCTGATTCGAAACTTACGCCCTTCGACATGGTCGTATTCTGAACCACAGCCGAAGTGTCTCTCGTTTCGTCTCGATCCGACTTATCGTTCGAGTTTTACGATAAAAACCGTAAAACTCCGCTTTCTCGAAAGAACTCGAAGAAATCGTATAACACGGTAACAGTTAAGCAAGACACCGAACATCGCCTAAACTATACGATTTATCCGAGATTTTTCGATAAGATCATAAAAAACGCGTTTTTAATAAAAAAACGTCGAGGAAATCGTAAAAACGGCATTGGATCAGGAAACGATCTCGTATAAAATCGTAAAATGGTTTTTATCGTAAAACGACCCGAAAGTTCCTAAAACACGATAAAAACCCATCTCGCGATATTAACGAAATCAAACCCGAAGATACAATAACGTTTTGACGGTTTATTCACAAAAGGGAAATAAAAGGCAAGTTTGAAGATAAATAGAAGATTTCCGTGGGAAGAAAGGAAGGATGAAGATAAAAGGAAATTTCCCGATAAACTCGAATCCGGGCAAAATGGAAAGATTGAGTCGCTTGGGAAAGGAGTATATAAGCCAGAGGCATAGGGAAGAGAAGGGGGACGAAAATCAGACCTAAAAAGACGCCTGTTAGCTTAGGAATTTAGGACTTAGCGTTTAGACTAGCAATCCAGATCCTTAGAACGTTTCGACGTCTAAGTTCTTCAATTCTTCTTGTATTAGTTGTCGATTTCTTATTTGGTAAAAGCTTTCATACAAGTTCTTTATTCTCGGTTCTTCATTGTTCATCCATATTCTGTTAAATTCGTTTGTTTTAGTGATTTCCGCAGAGATCCAGGACCTCAGGAAAATTAGGGTTTCATCCTAAGTTTCCATATTTGACGGAAAATCGACAGTGTGGATTTCGGTTCCCACAGTTTGGCGCTAGAAGGAGTGGGGGGGGGGGTGGGATTCTCTTACACAATTGTCGCTAAAACGAACGAGAAATAACATGCCTAATCTGAACGGCGACGTCATCTCGTTCGAGAAAAGAGAAACGATCGATTCGATCAAACCTCTCAACGATCTTCTCGTTATTGAGCTGACGATCCAGAATATGGATGTCGCGAGGATATTAGTCGATACCGGAAGCTCGGCTGAAATCTTCTTCAAAAATACTCTCGAGAGAATGGAAATCGATCTGTCTGAAATCGCGGAAAACGTAAGCCCGCTAGTAGGACTCTCAGGAGAAATCACCATGACCCTCGGAACGATCAACCTGACGGTTCGCGTCGGGAGCATAGTGAAAAAACGTCGAATTCGAAGTCGTCGACCGACTTATGTCTTACAACGCAATCGTAGGGACACCGTGGTTAAATTCGATGCAAGCGATTCCGTCGATGTACCATATGTGTCTCAAGTTTCCGACTCCGTGCGGGATCGAGACTATATGGGGAAATCGGAGGACCTCGCAAGTTTGCTACGCCGCAGACTTAAAACGAAAAAATCTGCTGGTCGATATCTCTTCCAAAAAGAAAAAGAAGTCGACGTCCCTCGACAACGCCCCAGAGCAAGATAAAACGGAACTCTTCTGGCAGTTGCGAGCGCCCGAGGCTTTGGAAGGTAAACGCGAGCCAACCTGCGAACCCGTCATCTCAGTATGCATCGACGAGAATTTTCTCGAACGCTGCGTCGAAATCGGTACGAACCTGAGCGAGACCTTAAAAGCTGAACTCCTGACATGTCGAAACAAAACTCGAACACGTTCTCTTGGACTGCGGAAGATATGCCGGGGATCGACATGAACATCACATGTCACGAACTTAACGCTGACCCAACATCCAAACCCGTCAAACAAAAAAGACGAAAACTGGGGCCAGAACGCGCCGAAGCGGTCAACAGCGAAGTCGATAGACTCCTCAAAGTAGGATAGATCACGGAAGTTCGATATCCTGACTGGCTCGCCTATCCCGTTGTCGTAAGGAAAAAGAACGGAAAGTGGCGATTCTGCGTCGATTTTACCGATCTCAATAAAGCATGTCCAAAGGATAGTTATCCGCTTCCGCATATCGATCGCTTAGTCGAGGCAACCACGGGAAACAAACTCTTATCCTTCATGGACGCCTTCTCAGGATACAATCAGATCATGATGATTCCTGACGATCGGGAGAAAACCGCATTCATAGCTGACCGGGGAACCTATTGCTATAAAGTGATGATTTTCGGTCTAAAGAACGCCGGCGCGACTTAAAATCCCTGTCAATCGAATGTTCTCAGAACAACTCGGAAAAACGATGGAAGTGTATATCGACGATATGCTCGTAAAATCCCTCGAAGAGCAAGACCACGTCGTACACCTCCAAGAATGTTTTGAAAGGCTCAATCTTCATTACATGAAGTTGAACCCGGCGAAGTGTCGGTTTGCCGTCGCATCCGGAGAATTTCTAGGGTACCTCGTCACTTACCGCGGGATCGAGGCTAACCCGAAACAAATCACGGCGCTAATAGAGATGGTCTCTCCCAGGACGAAACGCGAGGTACAAAGACTGACCGGCAGGGTCGCAGCACTTAATCGTTTTATCTCGCGATCAACGGACAAATGTCTACCTTTTTACGAAACATTGAAGGGAAACAAAAAGTTCGAATGGTCAGAAGAATGCGAGAAAGCTTTCCCACAGCTGAAACATTACCTAGCTACCCCACCAGTACTCGCGAAGCCCGTAGAAGGAGAACCATTATTCCTCTATATCGCGGTGTCAACAACCGCCGTGAGTGGCGTCCTTATTCGGGAGGAATGCGGTGAACAAAAACCCATCTTCTACGTAAGTAAGACGTTATTGGACGCAGAGACGCGATATCCGATGATGGAGAAATTGGCTTTGGCCGTAGTCATGTCAGCAAGAAAGTTGAGACCATATTTCCAATCTCACACCATCATCTTGCCCACCTCATTCCCTCTCCGCACCATTTTGCATAGTCCCTACCAATCGGGAAGATTAGCAAAATGGGCGATCGAGCTGAGCGAGTACGATATTGAATATCGCGCAAAGACTTGCGCGAAATCGCAAGTACTCGCAGACTTCATAGTTGAACTCCCAACGGGAAGCACGTCCAACCAAGAGCCAAACTCGACTTGGGTCTTATACGTTGACAGATCCTCGTGCAAACAAGGCTCTGGAATCGGCATCCGACTTGCATCCCCGACGGGAGAGATACTGGAACAGTCATTCTGATTAATTTTCCACGCTTCAAACAACGAAGCCGAGTATGAAGCCCTGATCGCAGGACTACGATTAGCTCACGGGCTGAAGATTCGTAATCTTCACGCATACTGCGACTCCCAGCTAGTGGCTAGTCAATTCAGCGGAGAATACGAAGCAAGGGACGAGAGAATAGAGGCATATCTGATCTTGGTAAAAGATCTTACTCAGAAATTCGACCAATTCGCCCTGACTAGAATTCCTCGAGCGGAGAACGCCCAGGCAGATGCCTTGGCCGCCCTAGCATCCAGCTCGGATCCTGGTATGAGCAGGGTAATTCCCGTTGAATTCATTGAACACCCTAGCATCGGACCGCCCATAGTCGTAAACCTGATCAATGAACCAGAGGACGATGTGGAGGAGAACCATCCGGCCAAGGATCAGTCCGATTACGGGTTCGATCGTCCGTGGATGAAAGCAATTCTCGCATAAATAACCAACGGAGAACTTCCACCGGAAAAATGGGCGGCCCGAAAAATAAAAACTCAGGCCGCACGGTATGTCGTAATGGACGGAGAACTTTACAAGTGGAGATTCTCCGGACCACTGATGACTTGCGTGCAAGGGGAGAAAGCACGGCGGGTAATGCAGGAAGTGCACTCCAGATCTTGCGGAAACCACTCCGGCGGGAGATCTCTCGCGATAAAGATCAAACGCCACAGATATTTCTGGCCAACGATGGTAAAAGATTGCGAGGACTTTTCACGAAAATGCGAGAAATGCCAGCGGCACGCTTCGACTATCCACCAGCCCGCTGAAGTACTTTCATCCATCTCAGCACCGTATCCGTTCATGCGGTGGTCGATGGATATAGTCAGGCCAATGCACGCGTAAAAACAAAAACGTTTCCTTCTGTTTCTGACCGACTTCTTTTCTAAATGGGTCAAAGCCGACTCTTACGCAAGCATCAAAGACGCCCAGGTAGAAAGTTTCGTATGGAGAAACATAGTCTGCAGACATGGAGTACCATACGAAATCGTGACGGATAATGGATCCCAATTTATCTCGACTAGATTCGAAGCTTTTTGCGAAAAATGGAAAATACGATTGACAAAATCGACTCCAAGATATCCTCAAGGCAACGGACAAGCCGAGAATATTAATAAAACTATCCTCGACGGTCTCAAGAAACACTTTGATGCTAAAAAGGGAAAATGGGCCGAAGAACTCGAGGGAGTTTTATGGTCACACCGCACAACCCCGAGGCGAGCAACGGGCGAAACTCCCTTTGCCCTCGTATATGGGACGGAATGCATGATTCCTGCGGAAGTCGAATTTCCGGGAGTACGCAGAAGACTGCTCCCAGAAAGAGAAGAGGCAAATAACTCAATGCTTCTCGACGAATTCGATCTGATTAACGAACGGCGGGATCATGCACTCGTTCGAATTCAAAACTATCAGCAAGCGGCCGCGAAATACTATAACACAAACGTACGCAACCGCAGATTTTACGAAGGCGAACTAGTCTTACGAAAGGTATTCCAGAACACCGCAGAACGAAACGCCGGTAAATTGGGAGCAAACTGGGAAAGACCATACAAGATCATAACAGTAGTCCGACCCGGAGCATACGAAATCGCAAACATGCAGGACATAAAAATTCCCAGATCCTCGAACGCGATGCACCTCAAAAAATACTATCACTAGGCGGCACGCCCGCAGAACACTGAACTACGAGACGGCTTGATCCCCTTAAAAGGGTACGTAGGAGGTATCTTGTCGCAAGACAAGACCAGCTGTCCCCCCTCGTTCAAAAAGGGGGGAGTAGGTGAGTATACGTATACTCGTATACTCCCGAAATTTCAAACTCTAAATTTCTCGAACTTTTTCAGCAAACGCATCGAAAGAAAAAAACGAAATTCTGAATGTAGCGAGACGTCTCCAATGTTCGGAAAAACGTTCCTCTTCAAAAACAATAAACAGTCCGTCTGCGACTATAAAATACGCAAAATTACTTAACATACGTATCCTTCGCGAAGACCCAAACTACGTAAACATCTATCGCTTAAAACAATTTGTTGCTGATCACAACGAACCCACAACAGTCTTAAACAAACTTAAGTTATCTCGTAGAGATAGCTCTCGAACACCCGACACAAGGGTAATAGCGCTATAAAAGAAATCCAAATTTTTGGTCAGCACTTTCGGGCAACTTAGAAATTGTTCCCGGTGAGATGCTCGGTTCCAACCAAACGAATCATATAAGCTGAGAACCTATCGCGGATTCTAAATCGGTATGGAATCAGGTTAAAATTGCAACAAGCAAAACGAAAGCCGACTAGTCATCGCATAGCCTCAACCCGAAAGTAAACTTAGGTCTTGCCCTAAACCCAGCACACTGGTCGCTAACGTCTCAAGGCATGAATCGAGATCCTAAAGGCATGTCTCTTCGTCTATATCTAAACGCTCACTCGATTTACTGAACATCCTAAAACGAGCAAACGAATAAGGCGATCCACTAAGGGAACGGAATGCGAGACGACAACTCCCGGAACTCCCACAATATCAACTCAAAACAGAATGTTCAAATAAAAATCGATTATCCATTACGAAAATAAAAAGTTGCCAAAGCAACAAGGGATTCAAAGCCATAAAAGGCCAGTCCCGAAAAAGTACAAAAGCCGCACTCGCCCAAATACATAAAGTCTCGTAAGAGACTACAACTTCAAACATTCTCCGCACACGGAGCCTCATCATCATCCTCATCCATCGCATTACCTTCACCCTCGACAACAACCTCCGGGTCGTCACCCTTGTCCGCATCAGGCTGGGGTACGTCTTCGGCAGCAAGAGTCGGATCGGAATCACTTCCCTCGACAGGAATAGATCTTTTAGTCACATAGACGGCTGATTCCTCGAAACTCTTCATCTTGCGCTGTAGTCTGCGCAGCTCTGAAGCCTTGGATTTCTTTTCATCCTTCGCCTTGATCAGAGAGACCGCGGTATTTCCGAGATCGCGCTCCAGATCGCTAATCCGCGCTTCAAGTCGAGACACCTCCGCGGAACGCACATCTTCTATCACCTTCAGTTTCCCCTCGAGCTGAGCCAACCTCTCCTGCGACTCGGCTAACTCCTTAGCTAAACGCTCAACTTCGGACCCACACTCCTTGATCATCCCATCGATCAACGAAACAAACTAGAGAAACCAAGAAAGATGGTCAGCTATGAATATGTTCTTTAAAACGTATCTTTTCGAACCTGTACATTGGTACGTTGCTGCGACATCGACATCAAGCTCGGTGACTTGCTAGACGAAGCTCCGGTCTCGGAACCCTTCACGGCTCTCTTTCTCGTGAAGGCATCATGGTTTGGACGAGTTCTCTTGCGGCCTTTCTCTGAAGCAGGCAGCGTCGCACTAAGTGCCGGAAGTCCCAGGACAATCACCCTCTTGGCCGAAGCAAGAGGCCCCAGAATCGTGACTGGATCAACCGCAGTAGGAGCTGTAGCCGGTTCGACTGCGGCAGGAGTCGTAACCGATTCGACGGCGGTTAGAGCTGCAACCGGTTTGACCACGGTTGGAGACACGACCGACCCTACTATGGTGGGAGCTACGGCTATTCCAATCTCAGCAGAAATAACAACGTTTTCGGCCGCAAGGAGGGGCGAAACAGCAGGCACACCCGACGGTTCAGAAGCAGCGCCCGTCGAGGAGTCCGCTACCGTATCCGTCGTCTCGTCCAAAATAGCCTTGACCTCTCTCGCAAGACGGTCCATCTCGTCTTGAAACAAGAGAAACTCGGAAATCCGAGCATCCTGCGGATGAGCCGTAGGGTTGTCACTGGATGGGACCTCACAGTTTTGCTGATCACCTTGGGAAGAAGACATCTTGAAATTTTTTCTAGAGAGAAGTTGGAGAGAAACTTGAGATGTGAAAGATATGAAAAGTAATGATCCAATACTTATAGAAAAAAGAGAGGTCTCCCTCGTAATGAGACAAATCTCAGCCGTAGATTCCGATTAAAAGTTAACTCCATCCGCCCGCAAAATTTCCTCAAGAAATTGCGGGCTGGGGGGCTAACTGTTGGTGTCAAAAACCGTAATCTCCAAATTAACGTCTACGATAACTTCTGTAAAAATGGAATCATTACTTTCCGCAAAAATTGTTTTATAAAACTCGAGAATCGTTTTATAAAACTCGTGAATCGTTTTATAAAACTCGAGAATTGTTTTATAAAACTCGAGAATCGTTTTATAAAACTCGAAAATCGTTTTATAAAACTCGAAGATCGTTTTATATAACTCGAGAAGCCGTTTTATAAAACTCGAAGATCGTTTTATAAAACTCGAAGATCGTTTTATAAAACTCGAGAAGCCGTTTTATAAAACTCGAAGATCGTTTTATAAAACTCGAAGATTGTTTTATAAAACTCGAAGATCGTTTTATAAAACTCGAAGATCGTTTTATAAAACTCGAAGATCGTTTTATAAAACTCGAAGATCGTTTTATAAAACTTGAGAAGCCGTTTTATAAAACTCGAAGATCGTTTTATAAAACTCGAACGTTTTATAAAACTCGAATATCTTTTTATAAAACTCGAGAAGCCGTTTTATAAAACTCGAAGATCGTTTTATAAAACTCGAGAAGCCGTTTTATAAAACTCGAAGATCGTTTTATAAAATTCGAAGATCGTTTTATAAAACTCGAAGATCGTTTTATAAAACTCGAGAAGCCGTTTTATAAAAATCGAAGATCGTTTTATAAAACTCGAAGATCGTTTTATAAAACTCGAGAAGCCATTTTATAAAACTCGAAGATCGTTTTATAAAACTCGAGAAATCGTTTTACAAAATCGCAAAAAACCGAAACCGCCGCAAAACGCGAACTAATCACGACTAGTTCGCCTGCTGGCGAACTAAGCCGGCCCGGCTTAGTTTGCCAGCAGGCGAACTAAAAGTCTCTCGACAGGCGAACTAAGCCGGCCCAGCTTAGTTCGCCAGCAGGCGAACTAGGAATCCCTCGACTAGTTCGCCTACTGGCGAATTAAGCCGGCCCCGCTTAGTTCGCCAGCAGGCGAACTAGGAGCCTCTCGACTAGTTCGCCTGCTGGCGAACTAGAAACTCCTCGGACAGTTGGACCGACCCGATTCTCCGTACGCTGAACCGATCAACCCGAGCCTCGATCTCCTGCATCCCTGATTCGAAACTTACGCTCTTCGACATGCTCGTATTCTGAACCACGGCCGAAATGTGTCTCGTTTCGTCTCGATCCGACTTATCTTTCGAGTTTTACGATAAAAACCGTAAAACTCTGCTTTCTCGAAAGAACTCGAAGAAATCGTATAAAACGGTAACGGTTAAGCAAGACACCGAACATCGCCTAAACTATATGATTTATCCGAGATTTTTCGATAAGATCATAAAAAACACGTTTTTAATAAAAAAACGTCGAGAAAATCGTAAAAAACGGCATCGGATCAAGAAACGGTCTCGTATAAAATCGTAAAACGTCCCGAAAGGTCCTAAAACACGATAAAAACCCATCTCGCGATATTAACGAAATCAAACCCAAAGATACAATAACGTTTTGACGGTTTATTCGCAAAAGGGAAATAAAAGGCAAGTTTGAAGATAAATAGAAGATTTCCGCGGGAAGAAAGGAAGGATGAAGATAAAAGGAAGTTTTCCCCATAAACTCGAATCCGGGAAAAATGGAAAGATTGAGTCGCTTGGGAAAGGAGTATATAAGCCAAAGGCATAGGGAAGAGAAGGGGGACGAAAATCAGACCTAAAAAGACGCCTGTTAGCTTAGGAATTTAGGACTTAGCGTTTAGACTAGCAATCCAGATCCTTAGAACGTTTCGACGTCTAAGTTCTTCAATTCTTCTTGTAACAGTTGTCGATTTCTTATTTAATAAAAGTTTTCATACTAGTTCTTTATTCTCTGTTCTTCATTGTTCATCCATATTCTATTAAATTCGTTTGTTTTAGTGATTTCCGCAGAGATCCAGGGCCTCGAGAAAATTAGGGTTTCATCCTAAGTTTCCATATTTGACGGAAAATCGACAGTGTGGATTTCGGTTCCCACAGGAAGATGGATGAATGATAGTTTTTTTAAAGGGAAAAAAAATGGGAGGTAAATTCAAAAACGCAAATGGAATGTTGGATGTGGCACAAGATGTTGAAGTTGAGAGATGTGGCTAAGTTGTGTTTCAAGAAAGAAGTGGAGAATGGGATGCATACCTCTTTTTGGGTTTGATAAGTGGTCAGATAAGGGTGTGCTTTCAGACTTGCTAGGTGATTCAGGTATCATTGATATGGGGGTGAGTAAGGATGCGACTGTATAGGAAGCAGTATTAACTGCTAGAAGGAGAAGGAGACATCGTTGGGGGTTGCTAAATGAGATTGAAACAAAGCCGAGTGTAGTTAAGCTTAATCTAAATTTGGAGAAAGAAGATATTTGCCTTTGGAGAAGGAACTCAGGGTTTAAGCAGAAGTTCTTATCTCATGAAACTTGGGCATTGTTGAGGGAGACCAAATCTCAGTGCAATTGGGCTCGTGTCATCTGGTTTTTGCAATCAACTCCTAAGTTTGCGTTCGTAACTTGGTTGTCGATTCATGATCGTATGTTGACATTGGATAGGGTTTCAAAATGGAGTCCGGGGACTGATACAACTTGTGTGCTATGTAAAAATGCCACTGAAATAAGAGATCATCTTTTTGAGTGCTCTTATACTGCTCAGGTTTGGGAATGCTTTTTCAAAGGTATCTTATGCAACTCCTTTACTAATGTTTGGTCTGAGATCATGCTACTCATTACTGACGAGTCTAGGGAGAAGATGAATCTGTTCTGTATCAGATATGCATTCCAGGCTGTCTTGTACGCAGTTTGGCGTGAGCGAAATACGATTAAACATGGTGATAAGCTGTTACCTTTGCCAGTATTTAAGAGAATGATTGACAAAGGGATTCCTAATAAGATCAGTTTGATGAGAAAGAAGAGAGTAAATGGGATAGAGAAGCTAATGCAGTTTTGACTCCAAACTAGATTGTAAATAGCTTTTTCTTCTTGAATGGTTGTGAGTTAAGTTTGAGTATAGCTCCTATAGTATAAAGGATGCACTTTGTTGTATAAAGGTTTTTTGATGAATAAATTTAACATTCATTCAAAAATAAAGTGGCTACGACGATGAAAGACACATCTTCTTTCCTCAGTTTCTCCCCCTCTTTTTCTTCATCGTCAACCGCGTAATCGTCTTGTCAATAGACCAGAATCAAACAGAAATAAGATTCACAAAAACCTTTCAGAAATGGTTCCGTACGTGCTTTATCCCAACCTTCAACTGTCGAGATAGAATATATCTACCAAACCTTCCAGAAAATGTTAGTTGATCATCAATGTCGATGAACTTCCCAAAAGGAGACACACACAGAACTTCGACTTCGTCAACTTCTCGAGCATTTAGGATTCGCCGGATTGCACACGGTTCTTCTTCCCTTGAATCCATTAATTTCAAAAAAAAATATGTGAGTATATTTGAAGGAGAATAGAATTAGATTTCAAATTTTACGTTTCTATATGACTTTGTACGCTGATTTTAAAATTTTAAAATTGGTTGAGGAAGATGAAAGGTTGGGAACTTCTCTAAATGTATTACTGTTACTGACAAGTAGGCTGAAAAATATATTGTTGACGAGAGAGAGAGGTGAGAAATCATAGCAAATTTTGCCTAAAAATTATGGAAAATTTGGTAAGAGTTTAGGGAGGTAGAAATGTAGTAAGGGTAGCAGTGCTTTAATTCTGTTTGTAATAGTATAGAACAATAAGTTTTGGTATTTATCTAATTATGAAGTAGTGTTTTGGTATGAGGTGTGAATACACTCTTAACTTTATGTTGTGCGTGATATAGAAATGATAAAAGTTATTAGAAAGCTGCTTTATCTTTCTATGTGATAATTGTATAGATGTGGCATGATGTGAATGGCCTATGTCAGTGAATTTCCCCTCCCGCAGATTTGGGCAAAACTTAGCTCTCTATGCATTATGGAATATGGGCCTTGTTTCATGTTCACCATACCACATATTTATATGTATTGCTTTAGAGTACTAGGAGTAAAGCTATTCGCCATGTGACGTAACTTAAACGTCTTGAATTGTATAATATGGAATCATGAGAACTTTAAATTATAAATTAGTTTCTCGTACTAAATGGGGAAGTGAGGGGTCTAGCAATAGACTTATACTTGTGCACTTTAGTCTTTATTATAAACATTGCCAGAAACAAATACAGTTTTGTTTCAACCTTTGTGGATCTGTAATTTTGGACCACTCAGGAGCCTCTATCATGTCTTCTTCTTCATCTACTAACTCTCCTCGTACCTGGAGATACCGAGTCTTCACGAGCTTCTATGGACCAGACGTCCGCAAAACGTTTCTCAGTCATTTACGTAAACAGTTCACCAACAATGGGATTTCGATGTTCGATGATCAAGGGATTGAGAGAAGCCAAACAATCGCCCCCGCTCTCACACAAGCGGTTAGAGAATCAAGGATCTCGATCGTGGTCTTGTCCAAGAACTATGCTTCTTCCAGCTGGTGTTTGGACGAGCTGGTGGAAATTTTGAAGTGCAAGGAAGCTGGTATGGGACAAATAGTGATGACGATCTTCTACGGTGTAGATCCATCTCATGTGCGGAAACAGACCGGAGATTTTGGGGAAGTTTTCAAGGAAACATGCTGTTGTAAAACAAAGGAGGATATGGAAAGATGGAGAAAAGCTCTGAACGATGTTGGCAACATAGCCGGAGAACACTTACTAAACTGGTTTGTGTTCTTTCTTTATGCTTTCTTTGTGAAGCTAAAAGATCTGAATTTACTATTCTTAATTATAGACTTTATCTAATACTCAGGTTTTTCTACAGAAAACATTATTATAGGTCACTAATAAGCTTAACCCAAAAAGGTAATAAAGATTATAGCAAAGAAATTAATATGTGCCCTTCTTGGCTAGATTTACATGACAACAAGTCTACCTCCCAATGGAATCTACAAATCATTTTCACATGACTATAGCAAAAAAATAATAAAGATTATAGCAAAAAAACTATATTAGAGCAACTCCATCGGTTGTAAGCCATAACAGATTTTAAAACAAAAAAAAATAATATTATCATAATAATTTAATTTTGCATTAATTTTATAACACCAACTCACACAATATTGTAGTGACATATGTCACTAAAAAAGAGGAATCGGGACTCATCGTGGACGTTTAAGTACCTTTTCTACATTCTCTCACTAATATTAATGATTTTTCATTTTTCTTAATTAGTAAGAACTCCTTAAAGAGCTTACCGATGGACCTGGCCTTAGCGCTTCTTGGGTAGATTTGACAACAAGTCTACCTCCAATGGAATCTACAAACCATTTTCACATGACTTTTAATAAACACTAAATGATTTTTTTTTCTCTTGCTAGGGAAAATGAATCCAAGATGATTGAAAAGATAGCTAGAGATGTCTCAAACAAACTAAACGCTACAATCTCTAAGGATTTTGACGACATGGTGGGACTTGAAGCACACTTGGGGAAAATGCAATCTCTGTTACATTTAGACGATGAGAATGGAGTTATGATAGTTGGTATCAGTGGTCCTGCCGGAATAGGTAAAACTACCATTGCCAGGGCTTTACATTGCCGACTCTCTAGCAGGTTCCAACTTAATTGCTTTATGGAAAATATTAGAGGAAGCTATCCCAGTGGTCTTGATGAGTATGGGTTGAAGCTGTATCTACAACAGCAACTTCTTTCAAAGATTCTAAACCAAAATGGTATAAGGATATACCATTTAGGTGCGATACCAGAAAGGCTATGTGATCAAAACGTTCTTCTCATTCTTGATGATGTGGACGATCTGCAGCAACTTGAGGCTTTGGCTAATGAAACTAACTGGTTTGGTCCTGGAAGCAGGATTATCATAACCACGAAAGATCAAGAGATTTTGGAGCAGCATGGTATCAACAGAACGTACCATGTGGATTTTCCATGTGACGTAGAAGCCCGTAAGATCTTTTGTACTTATGCTTTTAGACAGAGATTTCCACCAAATGGATTTGAAAAGCTTACCGAAAGAGTAACAAAGCTTTGCAACAACCTTCCTTTGGGTCTATCTGTGATGGGTTCATCTTTACGCGGAAAGAGAGAAGATGACTGGGAGTGTATACTGCATAGGCTAGAAAATAGCCTTGACCAAAAGATCGAGGGAGTACTTAGAGTCGGATATGAAAATTTACATAAGGACGATCAACTTCTGTTTCTCCTCATTGCATTCTTCTTCAACTATGAAGATGACGATCATGTGATGGCTATGCTGGAAGAAAGTAACTTGGATGTTAGACTAGGGTTGAAAACACTCGCCTATAAATCTCTCATACTAAAGTCCACCAGAGGAAAAATAGTGATGCACAAGTTACTACAACAAGTCGGTAGAGAAGTGATTCAAAGACAAGATTCTGGAAAACGCCAAATTCTGATAGATACTGATGAGATTCGTGATGTCCTCGAAAATGACTATGTAAGTTCTTTTTAAAAAAAAAAAAAAAAAAACAGTATGTATATTTGTTGACCCTATTGTTCTAAATTTTTTGTCTATGTTGAATTTGGTTTAGGGTAGTAGTAGTAGAACTTTAATGGGGATATCTTTGGATATATCTACAATAGTAGACAACATGGATATACGTGAGGGAGCTTTTAAAAGTATGCGTAATCTTCGATTTCTAAGCATATACAAGGCAAGATATGATGCAAATGTTAGGGTGCATGTACCCGAGGACATGGATTTTCCACCTCGTCTGAGGTTATTACGTTGGGAGGTATACCCTAGAAAGTGTCTTCCTCGTACATTCTGTCCCGAATATCTTGTGGAACTCGATTTTCGAAGGAACCTTCTTGAGAAGCTTTGGGAAGGAACCCAGGTTGGTATCTATATTTGTGTTTACATTTCTATGAAAATACTTGCGACATTAGCAATCAAACACGAGAAATTTAAAATAAAGTTTATTTAGAATATTTCCAACCACATTCTATTTCTTCAATATACAATAGAATTTCAAATAATAATACTCCAACCATACTATATTCTTCACTTTATAATAGAGTAAAAAATAGATTTACTTCATAAATATATTAATTCATTTTTTTTTTGTATTTTGCTATATTTTTTTTCATTCTAAAATAAAGTAGTATTAGAATAGAAAATTCCACTGTAGAGGTATTCTATTTTTTGCTCTTAAAAATAAAATAATTTAATGGAGATAGTTTTGTGGATTTGTGAGCCGTACCCACCTCTTATTTTTAACTAGATTTTTTATAACAAAATATAGTTGAAATTAAATCTTTACTAATATCCAACGACAAATCTTATATAATAAAATAGAATTTTTTTTCTTCCACTGAGAAAAAAAATACCATGTGGCACATATTTTAAACACTACAAGAAAACTCGTCCATTACTAGGACGGGTTTTCCTCGTTAGTTCCTAGTAAATGGCATTTTATTAGGAATTTACGAGGAAACGCGTTTCCTCGAAACACGTTCATCGTAAATCCATTTTCCTCGTAAGGTCGTAGCGAATTTATGAGGAAAGCTTTCCTCGTAAAAGCGTGGTAATATTTTCCTCGTAAGGTCCTCGTAAGCTTTCCTCGTAAGCTCGTAGTAAACATTTCCTCGTAAGGTCGTAGTGATACATTACGAGGAAATTACTAGAACTGTTTACGAGGATATTACTTGGAACATTTTACGAGGATTTTGCTTGGAAATGTTTTTTTCCTATTAAAAAAATAATTACAAATAATTAATTGATTTTTTAAAAATAAAAAATCAAATTATAAATAAAAAAATAAAAAATAAAATATTTTAAAAATAACTAGATAATATACAAAAGTTTTTAAATTCATAATATACAAATAAAAATAAAAGAAACTACGAATGCTGGTCGTGAAATTGCTGAACGAACCGGTCATCGTCCTGGCTCGGCAAATCCTCTCCATAGTTGGTTGCCGGCTGTGACTGTGATGGCGGAGGATGTTGGGTACTTGGAATCCCTGCACGTTCCCATCTCTGACGCAACAGCTCATGCACTCGCGGGTTTCCAACCGCCATAATGTCGAGGATATCGGTGAGAGAAGTGACATTCTCGGTGAGCGAAGTCACTTGAGACTGCGTCGCCTGCAACTCCGAGCGCAGCTGATCATTGACATCGTGCTGCTCCTGATGATAAGACGATGTCGCTGCAGGGACATCGTTAACCGAGCCAATCCCGATGATACGCCCCTTTTTCCT
>CAKOAT010101933.1:33101-66353 GCA_932364175.1 Eruca vesicaria subsp. sativa | reverse complement strand
GATACCAAATATAATAATATGGCATGAAACCTCTATTTACTAAATGCTTCCAAACATTTTCACGAGGGCCTAATTTGGTATTGCAACATTTCCGACAAGGACAGAACATCTTACCACTTTCCTGCGTGAGTGGTGTAGAATCTGCTTGATGCATAAACGTCTCCAACCCTTCGAGAAATTCTTTCGTCACCCTCCCGTTTTTATCTCTGTCTGAATACATCCACTTCCGCAACTCGAAAATACTTCCCGGACCGGACATTTTTGTTTTGTTTGATCAAGCTTATAGCTGATTTTTTTTTGGGTGTGTTTCAAATGAATCACATATGGTGGTATTTATAGAAATTTTCGAATCTGAGCATTTACTAGGAAATTGCTAGGAAAAGTAGGTACAAAACACGTTTTTGATTAATATTCGATATTTTCTATCCATTTCCTCTTAATTTCGTAGTAACAAACCTTTTCCTCCTAATTTCGTAGTAAACAATTACTAGGACTTTACGAGGAAAAGTTTTACTATGAGTTTACGAGGAAACTAACATTTTCCTCGTAAGGGCCTCGTAAATTTACTTCGAGTTTACGAGGAAACTCTTTTCTCGTAAGTTTACGAGAACTTTACGAGGAAAAGTGGTTTCCTCGATCGTAAACTCGAAGTAAACTCGTAGTATTTTTACGAGGAAATATTTTCCTAGTAAACTTTCCTAGTAATGCCTTAGTTTTCTTGTAGTGATATTTGTGATTTTTTGGACTGAGCCACTAATTTATATTTTTATGGGTTGGGATATCGTTTTTCTTTTGTTTTTTTGCTGACTTATTAAAAGATTAGGTGTTTTGTCCGCACTTGCGGGCTTAATAATTTTACTAATATCTATAAACAAATATATAATCAATTTAAGTAAATTATAATAAATTATTCTACATACATTCAAAACATTTACTAATAATCTAAACAGATTCTTTCTATATATAAAATTTTTCATCATCAGATAAATAATTATTATTGCACAAATTAAATGTGAAATTCTCATAAATTTAAAATATTTAGTAATAAATTAATATGTTTTTTAGACATAACAAAAAGAAGTATAATAAAATTAACTTTAGTAATGTTTTGGATAACACAATATAAATTATCTGTACATATTCTTTGCAAATTGATTTTTCCATAATTAAATATATATTAACAAATATAATTATTTTTCAAGGTTGATAAAGACTTTATAACATAATAAAAAAAATAGATAAGGATAATTATCAAATTCATGAAATTCGTTTTTTAATTTAGAATTGATTATATATTAACAAATATAATTATTTTTCAAGGTTGATAAAACATAATATAAGTTTTTTAAATAAGGATAATTATCAAATAAATTAAATTCGTATTTAATTTATAATTAATTATATATTAACTAATATAATTATTTTTAAGGTTAATAAAGACTTTATAACCCAATATAAAATAGTTTTAGATAAAGATAAATCTAAAATCAATTGAAATTGGTTTTTTTATTTATATTTAATTATATATTGAATTTTTCAATTATTCATTAGGGTATAAACGATATTAACCAGTCTAACTTTTAACGTGAGCTCCGTTGCGAAAAATCACTTCACAAATAATAGTATAGATATCATAATCATTCAAGTATCTCTTATGTGATGCAAATAACTAAAATAACCACGTTTTATTTCTTCAATATACAATAGAATTTAAAATAATATTATCCCAACCATACTATTCTTCACTTTAGAATAGAGTAAAAATGGATCTGCTCCGTAGATATTATTACTTTTCTATGAAAATACTTACGACATTAGCAATCAAACACGAGAAATTTAAAATAAAGTTTATTTAGAATATTTCTTCAGTGTACAATAAAATTTAAAATAATAATATTCCAACCATACTTTATTCTTCATTTTATAATAGAATAAACATGAATTTTCTCCATAAATATATTAATCATTTTTTTTTGTAATTCACCCTATTTTCATTCTAAAATAAAATAGTATTAGAATTAAAAAAAAAAACTCCATTGTAGAAGGACTCTATTTTCAAGAACAAAAATAGACTAATTTATTGGAGATAGTTTTGTGGATTTGTGAGCCCTACTCACCTCTTATTTTTAACTCTATTTTTTTATAGCAAATATGTGTTGAAATTAAAACTTTACTAATATCCAACGACGAATCAATAAAATAACAACCCTTGATTACATCTAATTTTTACTTTTTGCTTGAATTTTAACAAGAGTTTTAAAATCACTAATCCAATAACAAATGTTTTTATTTGAATCTTAATATCAATTAATATCCAAGTACTGATTTATCCTTGAAGTATGTGCATCTCCCTAGTCATTTTCATAACATTCCTATGCTATTGTGATATTTTACACTCAGCATCTTATAAATCTGAAGAAGATGATTTTGGGAGAGTCACTGAAGTTGAAAGAACTCCCAGATCTTTCAAATGCTATAAATCTTGAGAGGCTGGATTTGTTTGGTTGCGAGAGTTTGGTAGAGATTCCTTCTTATATTGGAAATCTTCAAAAACTAGAGTATCTGGAGTTGTCATTATGCACAAAGCTAAAAGTTGTTCCCACCCTGTACAACTTGGCATCTCTTGAAACAGTCAGGATGTTGGGATGCTATCAGTTGAGGAAACTTCCAGATATTTCAGGGAACATCACAACACTCATTATCTCAGACACAATCCTGCAGGAGCTGCCTAACTCAGTTAGGCATTACTGTCGCCTTGAGACTCTCTGTATATATGGCATTGTCATTGGATCTCCACCTAATTTGGCTCTGCCAAAATCTGCAAAACTGTTGCTAGAGCGAAGCGGTGCAGATATTGAGAGAATTCCACGTTGCATCAAACATCTTCATGGGTTAAGAGAGCTTTACATAGGTGGCTGTAAGAAACTTGCATCACTTCCAGAGCTTCCTAGCTCGCTCACAACACTAACCGTGGACAAATGTGAATCACTGGAGACACTAATACCTTTTTCTGTTGACTCTCAGATTGAGAATCTATATTTCATAAACTGCTTCAAGTTGTGTGGAGAAGCAAGGAGAGTAATCACACGGCAACCGTTGTGGGGATGCCAACCTGGAAGAACAATACCTGAAGAATTCAATTACCGAGTTTTAGGAAATTTACTGTCTATACCTGAAGAATTCAATCACGGAATTAAGATTTGTGTTGTGGTTTCCCCTAAAAAGGAGATGGTGGAAGATTCTGGCAGAAAGTTATTGTGTCGCATAAGCATAAATGGTTGCCGCGTTGAGGAGATTATTCAGACTGTCTACATAATCGAATCAGAACATCTGTTTATACTTCACTGTGAACTACTCAAGGAAGATAGACTGCTTGAAAAGAACAGAGATATATTGTTCGAATTCAGTACTACATCCCAGGACATCGAAATTATTGAATGTGGAGTCCAAATACTAGACAGGACCCAAAGCAGCCAGAGAAGCTATGTATAAGATAAGAACAAATGTCTGATTGGAGCAATGAGTTCAATGAACCGTATAGTATAAAGGTCTCAAGTCTTCTTGAC
This sequence comes from Eruca vesicaria subsp. sativa, assembly GCA_932364175.1. Classification (NCBI taxonomy): domain Eukaryota; kingdom Viridiplantae; phylum Streptophyta; class Magnoliopsida; order Brassicales; family Brassicaceae; genus Eruca; species Eruca vesicaria. The sequence goes on along the minus strand of CAKOAT010101933.1, from coordinate 62,787 downwards.
AAGGTATCACTCTCATCTGTTTAAGATCTTTTGACAGCTATACTATGTTTTTTGCGTTCGTTTTTATTTTCCTTTTGAGTTTGATTTCAAGATGTATTGCTTTCTATAGAAACATTTAAAAGTTCAGTATGTGATTATTTTTGTTGAACTTTAATTTACTCATTAGACGTACTCACAAGATCCCGTTATGAAGGAGGTCATCACTTTGTGGAAGCCTAGGCGGAATAAGTCTCGTGCTTGGGGTTAGCTTGTAATTTAAATTCAGTTGGGGAACAAAGATGATCAAATTGCAGTTTTTAGAGATCCAAAATGCCACAATCATGGGCGGAGGTTTAATATACTTTTATAATATTTAATTTACTATAAGAATATTCTTTTTAACTTAATGATTATGACTATGAAGTAGATTAAACAGAATATAATTAAAAAAAATTCATTTTATAACGATAACATTAAAATGCATTAACTTATTGTAAAAAAATTTTACACAGATTTATTAGAATTTTAAAAATTTGATATATAAATATATATTTATATTTAAAATGAAAATATATCATGATTAAAGTAATTATAAAGATTTCATATTATTAGCTTTAATGAAATATATGTTAATTAATATACATGTATGGTTTGCTAATGTTAACCCGTCTTACCAACATATTAGATTTTATTTTTGAACATATATATTTTAAACTTACAAAAATTAAATATATAAATTTATCAATTTAATAAAATTTATTATATTTAGCTTAATATAATATTTTTCTTTTAATATGCTTGATTATGATTATATAATATATAATATGATATAATTTTTTATTTTTTCCTTTGTAAACTTAATTGAATATATTAATTTAATATAATATTTCAAACTAATTTCAAAATTAGTGAAAATATTGAAAGATAATATCGAAAATGAAAATCTTATAAAAGTTTTTAAAACAGATTAGTTAAAATCTATATAAATATATTTATATTTAAAATGAAAAGATATCAAAAGATAATATGATTAAAATATTTCAAAAATTCTATATATTATTAATTTTAATGAAATACATATAGTAAAAGTTTCTAGTAATCGTCCATTTAAAAAAAATCACATATAAATTAAAGTTATGATTTTTGTTTTAATATATAAGATTTTAATATCCATAAAATAATTTTCCCACTACAATATGTGAACCAAGCGAAAATTAGACAGTTTTAGTTAATGTATGCCCTACATCAATCAAATTATACGAGAGGTCAAATTTTAGTGTACAATTAGGAGCAGAGGGAGGGGGGGGCGGGGCAGTTGTTGCAAATGGTATTTTAATGTCCATAAAATACAAAGAAACACCTTTTACACCATATGTTGCCACTACAAATAATATTCTAATTCGCTAACAAGACTAAAACATTTTCTTGATATCCTAATTTTTATTGTATTATGTTCTCTTTATTTTTTTGATTGTGAATTTCCAAGTTGTACATAGTCACTCAAAAGCATTCTTTTTTTTTTTTTTTTTTTAACATCAAACGATTGATCTCTTACTCAAACGACATGAGGTGGTCTGGGTAACCAGATCGGAATAGATATGTAAACTTATATGGTGTTGTGTTTTTAGCGTGTATCCTCCATCATCCTAATCGTATGTGAGTTAGTATTGAGAGAGCTAACTAAAACAGTAAAAACGCAAAAATCAAGGGTGGAAGCAGTTATCAGACGGTGAAAAAAAAACTGTTTCAGTAAACACAACGTAATATTTTAATGTCCACAAAACACAAATAATTAGCTTTTACACAACTTTATGTTGCCACTACGAATAATATTCTCATGAGATACCAAGACTAATCCTTTTATTTTTCATCCTGTTTTTTCTCTATTTTATTTGCTCAAAAACTTGTTTTCTTATTTTATAAGAATATTCCATGTATAAAAGACCAAATAAAACCATTATGTGTCGCGGACGTGTCAGTATAAATCCCATGTGTCAAAAAGTTATAACCACGATTCCTAATCCATATTGTGCCATTCCACAATTCTTACCAGCATGTCACACTCCTTGCTGAGGTTAGTATAAGACGGAAACAAGTCTAAACTTCCGATCAACTTTTGGAGTCACCTATAAAGAGTCCAACCGTTTCCCGTTCACTCATCAAACAACATCAGTCTTTTGCTTTTCTACGCGTAATTTTGCATTTCCTTTGTCCACTATCCAAAGAAAGAACTATGCTTTCTTTTTCTGAGTTTGTTCGCTGCACATATGAAGACGTCTATGGAGGCGACATTGGTAACAATTATGAAGCAGTTCAGTATGCTCAATCTGCGTTTTTAGAGAATGGTGACGACGGCAGTGCCGGTCCAGACTTATTTGACGCCTAAAGCGGGTTAAAAAAATATGCCCTTAATAGTAAAATTTTTTTACTACTGTATTTTAAGTATGTAATGAAAATAATGTAATATATTATTAAATATTAATTTTTTAGCATAAAATTAAAATACAAAATATAAAAAATCATATTATTCATCAGTAATAATGTTTTTATGGATCAACACTGAAATGTTTATGCGAGCTTGGTTCTATTAATATCATTGGCAACCATTTGTTGATTACTAAACTTGTTTTTGTAGCATTTTCTATAAATAAAAAAACATAAATCAAATGATTTGGCAACATATGACAAAAATACCTTAACATCAATAAATTTTCCTTTGTTAAATGTCTCACGGAGTAGAACCAATCTAAGGTTAATTTATTTGTTCAGATTTCTAAATTTCCTAGAAAATTATAAAAAAGAAAACAAAAAGAATAAATAGAGAAAAAAGTTAATAGTTGGATCAATTTCTGTGAAGATGGATCAAAAATGAAATGTAGTATATCTTGTTTACACAGATATTTTATAAAACAAATAGAAGAAATGTATAAGAGTAACTGATAATTTAAATCCTTGGTTATAGACTTATAGTATATCTTGTTTACACAGCTATTTTATGAAACAACTAGAATAGAAATATTATTCTCCAGAAGAAATGTAATAAAAAGATAAAAACAGTAGGGCGCATAGAGCTCGTCATCTGTTGGGTTAGAAGGATAGTGCACAAACCACTAAGCTAGGGTAGCATTTAACATTTACTTGGCGCCCCTAAAATATATAACAAATTTTGGCGCCTAAAGTCCTTGCTTTATGGGCTTTAACTCAGGGCCGGCCCTGGACGACGGCGATGACACTATACCCCTGTTCGTTTCTCTAACGCGCGTCAGAGAACAGCGACCAAAAAATAACAAGCATGAGAGAGGAATTTCAGTGGAGTGTTGTTACAGAGTTGCCGCCGGCGAGTGTCGCTGCTCTTCCTTTCTTTTATTTTATGGCCGCTGTTTAAATCAGCGTCTCCCGCACATACCTTGAGCCGTCGCTAGCGTCGAACAATTAGCATATTCCAACCCTCTGTTCTTATTAGTTGCTGAGCTGTCGTTTAAAATCCTTTTATAATTTTGGCCGCTGGTTTTTGACGCAGCGTTCTAAAAACGAACAGGGCTTATCTATGATTATGCTCCAGCAGCATGAGTGGTTCATATTTTTGTTAGGCCAAAGGTTAGATAATCGGGTTCTATACTTGAACTAAGATTTTGTACCCCTTCTATGAATAATTTGATGCCGTATAACTTTTTTTTATGCTAGTAGACTTAACGCTTTCTTAATAAATCTTGAAACATATATATTTTTTTTTTGGACAAAAAATCTTGAAACATATTATTCTCTCGACTTCTCTTTGTCCGGAAATAGAATTGAAGAAATTATTTAGAAGCAGATCATGTACACTTACGTGCATAGAAAATAGATGATTTAATCTATTTATTACCAATTGGTTTTATGTTAAAAGTTTATCTAACTTAACATGATATCAGAGTCTGATCCAAACAATTCAATCCGACATATCAATTAGGCCTAAAATTGGCCTATCGATCACTGCCCCAACATTCCGAGATCGACGCTAAAGAACCGTTTCAAAGGAGTTTATAGAAGACTAAATCTCTCACATCGATAGTTGGAGGATATCTTAAATAATATACAAGATATAGATGAATCAATCCACTTATCATTTGTTTTATGTTGAAATTCAGCTGACTTAATAATAAGCATACCTAAAAATATCAAGACAATTTGTTATAAAAACACTCGCCGGACATATAACCCGTGCACACCATGTTTCCAAATATCCTCTCTCTTGTAACAAACCCTCAGAAACAAACTAGCTAATTAGCCAAACAAAATATGAGTTCCACGTTTGTCTTGTCGAAATAATACTGAGTGATGAGGTCAAAATGGAAAGAAGTTAAATTCTCCCACTAATGATGAGTTTAAAATGGATAAATAAATAAAATCTACCAAACGAGGTCAATCACTCAGTTAAAAATGACCATGACCATGTATCAGATGTCCACACTTAAAGTGAACAATGAGACAAAAAATAATATTCCATACAATTTTTGGATTTGTGAAGATTACAGGTTTCGCCTCAAAGTTCCTAGAATCTAAGAAGGTTAAATTCATTCCTGGCAATGTCTAAGCAAATTAGACCCCAACAAAAAGATTGAACTCTGGAGGAAGATGTCCTCCTCTGATACCCTTAAGAGGTGAATATGACCATTATAAGACACGGATTTCGCCAACATTATGTAGAAACGGATCTCACTTCTGAAATAAACCAAAAAGAAAGAAAAAAGAAAAAAGGGAAAAATAAAGAAAATGAATCGATTTCTAAAAATCTTGGGAAACGTGAAGGATCGGTAATTTACCCTTCTCCATAAAGGCATCGAGTTGGAATTCCTGATGGTTTCATTGTTTTTTATCGAAAATGTATCCTTTGGAATCCGTAAGAAATATGTCGATAATCCCAAAAGAATAGGCGAATTTTTTTTCTAACAAGATAGACCCAACGAAGCATTTTCTTTGAGAATTCATCTATTTTCTTCATATATTTTTTTGTTGTGAAAGAGGATTAAGGTTAAAATGTATGAACCATAACGAAAATTTGACGGTGTTTCTTAATGTACGCCCTCCATGAACCTAATCGTAAGTGAGTTTGGATTTGAGAGAGGCTCAATCATAGCAGTAGATCAGTAGAATGAGGGGGGGGGGGGGGTAACAGCTTTTCAGATACTGAAGTAACTCCTACATAGTACTTTTAATATCCATAACACACAGGGAATACATTTTACACCATTATGTTGCCACTACAAATAATATTCTCATTGGTTAACAAAACAAAACCTTTTTGTTTACCAAAAAAGAGTAAACCTTTTCTTGCTATCCTAATTTCCTTTCTATTATATTTTCTTTAATTATATTTCGCTTATGTTTCCAACTTGTATTTAATAAATTATGTAGAAGTGTGTATCTTATTCATCAACCAAGGTAACGTATATATACAACGTTAAATATCATACATTAACTAAGAATGGAAAACTAGACTAGTCTGAACCTCTAAAATATAGGAAAGTATCATTATCCTCTCATTACTCTCCCTTAAGTTGGCAATGACATGTATCAAATTAATGCCTAACTTGGATAGTAGATACTGAAATGTAGGTGTAGGAAGCGCCTTAGTTAGTAGATCATCTGGTTGATACTTGGTTGAAATCTGTATAATCTTCAGAGTATTATCTTGAATTGCATCATGAACCGTATGATTATCATTTTCCACATGTTTAGTGTGTTCATGACACACCAGATTCTTGGCTATGTAAATTGCAGATTGGTTGTCACAAAAGAGCCGCATAGTAGAAGTATGTTGAAAACCAAACTGTTTTAGTAGTCTCTTAAGCCACTTGAGTTTGCAAGTTGTGTTCGCCATGGACATATATTATCTTTCAGCTGATGAGCACGATATGGTCTGTTGTTTCTTTGTTCTCCATGAAACCAAAGAGTCTCCAGGTAAAACGAGATAAGCACTCAATGATCGACATGTAATGGGACATGCAGACCAGTCCACATCACAAAACGCTGTAAATTGGAGACTACAGTCAGATGATAGCATAATCCTTGGTCCGGACAACCTTTCAAGTACCAAACAACCCTCAAGGTCGCAGGCCAATGATCTTCAAACGGTTTCTGCATGAATTGCGAAGGAAGACGAACCACATTGCTAATTTCTGGTCTGGTGAATGTAAGGTATATCAACCGGCCAACCAGACGCCTTACTTGCTAGGGTCCGTTAATTGCTTAGTAGACGCAGCCAGCTTATGGTTTAACCCAGTTGGTACAGGTGATGGCTTTGCATCAAGAAGACCAGACTCCGTAATTATATCTAAGGCATATTTTCGTTGGAATACAAAGATACCTTCAGGTCCTCTTGCAACTTTCAAACCGAGAAAAATATTTCATTTTGCCTAGATCATACATCATCCTAATCTTAAGTGAGTTAGAATTGAGAGAGGCTAACTAAAACAGTAAAAACGCAAAAATCAAGGGTGGAAGCAGTTCTCAGATGGTGAAAAAACAACTATTTCAGTAAACACAACGTAATATTTTAATGTCCACAAACCAGAAATAATTAGCTTTTACACAACTTTATGTTGCCACTACGAATAATATTCTCATGAGATACCAAGACTAATCCTTTTATTTTTTTTCCTGTTTTTTTTTTCTATTTTATTTGTTCAAAAACTTGCTTTCTGATTTTATAAGAATATTCCATGTATAAAAGACCAAATAATAACATTATGTGTCGCGGACGTGTCAGTATAAATCCCATGTGTCAAAAAGTTATAACCACGATTCCTAATCCATATTGTGCCATTCCACAATTCTTACCAGCATGTCACACTCCTTGCTGAGGTTAGTAGAAGACGGAAACAAGTCTAAACTTCCAATCAACTTTTGGAGTCACCTATAAAGAGTCCAACCGTTTCCCGTTCACTCATCAAACAACATCAGTCTTTTGCTTTTCTACCTGTAATTTTGCATTTCCTTTGTCAACTATCCAAAGAAAGAACTATGCTTTCTTTCTCTGAATTTGTTCGCTGCACATATGAAGATGTCTATGGAGGTGACGTTGCTAACAGGTATGAAGCAGTTCAGTATGCTCGAGCTGCGATTTTAGAAAACGGTGACGACGACGATGACACTATCTATGATTATGCTCCAGCAGCATGAGTGGTTCATATCTTTGTTAGGCCAAAGCTTAGTTAATCGGGTTCTATACTTGAACCAAGATTTTGTACCCCTTCTATGAATATTTTGATGCCGTCTAACTTTTTTTATGCTCGTAGACTTAACGCTTTCGTAATAAATCTTGAAACACGTTATTCTCTCGACTTCTCTTTGTCTCGGAAATAGAATTGAAGAAATTATTTTGAAGCAGATCATGTACACTTACGTGCATATGATATGAGACCATTCATATATATTTTTTTTTTGAAATAGTGATACCTGATAATGATAAGTATACTTAACAAATAATTTTTTTGAGAAAGAAAAATAAAATAGAAATTTAAGAATACCTAAAAATTATCTAGAGAAATTTCTATAAAAACACCTGCCGGACATATAACCTATGCACAGTTGCACACTATGTTTCCAACATTTGACCACGATTAATTTTTGGACTACGCTTGACACCGAACATCCTCTCTTTCGCAACAGACCCTCAGAAACAATCTAGCTAATTAGCCATAAAGGATATGAATTCCACTTTTGCCTTGTGGAAATAATACTGAGTGATGAGAAAATGGGAATGCTGAATTAACGTCACTAGTTGACAGCTTTTAGTAGTTATGATTTGGTCTTTATTTGAGTAAGTCCACATGATCTATAGGAAGTAAAAGAGTGGAGTTTGTTGAATATTTTACGGAGTCAGTTGCATTACCTTTGATTACCATTGCTCTTAAATTCTTTACCAATTATTGATTGCAGTAATACGGAAGGAGTCAAATTCTCCCATTAAAGATAGTTAGCTCAACTGGAAATGACCAGATGACCATGTGTCAAAAGTCTATGGTTAGAGTGAACGTTTGAACAGAAATAAAATACATTAGTTTTGGACAATTGGAGATTACGGGGTTCCGCCTTACTCATTCTCGAATCCAAAAGAAATTAAACTTATGGGTATTGTGTACAAAGTAGATATATTTATGAGAGACTTACACATAGAGATACTTTTTGTCTTTTCTTTATATTTGAAAATTCATTGTGTAATTGGCACACATTATATAGACAACTGTATTTTTTTCAGACAAAAATAATTTTACTGTAAATTAACTAAGTTCGGAATATGTGAGCCAGAACTATTGTCGTTGGATTCTATTTCTGTTTTCAACAAAAATAATAATTTTGTAGTGTAATCAATTTTTTTTTATTTTCCTGACATTTTTTGTCATTATTTTCTAAAACTAGATATGCTGGAACCACATTAAAAAATTAACAAAGTTGTCACGAAGTACGATTCCAGAAAGCAAGTTACGAAACTATTATGTCGGCAAACCAGGTACACTAAAAATGATTTATTCCTAGACACATGGAAGACATGAATATAAGGCAAGTAACAAACAGACAAACACTGAACATGTTCTTATGAATGGATATGTATGGGCGCAGTGCTTGTGGTTACGGCGAACAGGTGTGACGAGGAGTATAGTTTTTTTCTCCATTCTTTGCAAATTAAAGAACAAGGAGACGAGAGTTGAGAGGCCATTACTTTGACTTGGATGGGATTGGCATGGATGCATACAAAGGCGTTTTGTGCGTATTGAATCAGTGGTTAGGTTTGTAGTTCACACGAAGCTGTGGACATGAGATGAAGGTAGGCATGAGTACGCAATATGTTAGTTAAATACCAAAAGAGCAACACATACTTCATGGAACTAAAGTACATGAGTAGACATAAGCCGAAGGGCACATTAAGAGGAAAAACAAAAAAAGTGTTCATTAGGTGTATCATGTGTGGCTGCATGAGACGGGTTGCTAAGGCTGTTGTGGTTGGGTAAGTCATGGTTAGGCATCAGCTGTTCAGCAGCTTTATGGTCAGAGGTAAGGTGTATGGGTGATGTGTGGTTAGGAGTGGAGTGGTTGCAAAGTTTGTTTCAGGCGATGATCTGTCTTTGCTATTTTGATTGTGACCTTTCTTTGAAGGTGAACGCATGTCTTAGAAGGTGGATGCATGTCTTAGATTGTGCTCTTTCTAAAACGATTGTGGGTTTTTCTGAACCACATGAATATTGACTTTTCTAAGCGGTGGGACAATTCTTCCACATCCAATGCATACACTCGATGCTTCCGATAATCCTTGGAAATCCACGATGTTCTCCAATAGAAAATAGACGTTGAAGATCAGGCGGTGCTGGTCTTCTTAGGTACTCATCGCCGAATAAATTTATTATCGTTCCACAAAATTTCCCAAATATGACCGAGTAGTAGTTGAACCGAGGAGGTATTCGTCAACCGCATCACCCGCAGTACCATATGTCAAGACACGAACAGCTGCTGTACATTTTTGAAGTGTAGAGAGGCCACGCCTTCCGAGGCCATTTTGTTCTTGTTGAAAGAATTACATTTCATTGGCGAGTCGATCAACAAATTTCATGAACAACGGCTTGTTATTCTAAATCTTCGACGGAATAGATTATCAGGATATGTTGGAGTTTCACTGAAATAATCATTCCACAGACGAAGATTGCCTGCTTCATGGTTTCTTTTGATATAGACTCATTTTTTTTCCTTCTTTTCCTTTCTTCTTGTTGATCACCATAATTAGTCAAAAGATTTTTGAACATTTGATCAAAATGTTGATCAAATGTTTCATCTTCTAATTCCTGAAAATTATTATGAGACTAAAATGCCATAAATTAGTTCAAATTGTTTTTGAATACAATTTGTGAATAAAATGGAGAATGAGAAGAATGAGAAGAAGAAGAGGTGAGAGGAAAAGAAACAAGATGGTGGAGAAGTATGGAAGAAGAATGAGTTTGTTAATATGATGAAATGACTTAGAGAAGTATGAGAAGATGACTTCGTGAAATGAGAAGTTTGTCAAATACAAAAGAGAATAATTTGACACAATACATGACACAATAATACAAATCTCACAGTTTGTCCGTGACAAAGCAACACATTATTTGACACAATACATGACACATACAAAAGAGAGAAGACACAAAAATACACATGACACACTACTTTCACTCTATGACTGATGACACACTGCTTTCACTCCGTGATTCTTCCACTCTCATTGCTTCAATAATGCACATGACACACTGCTATCACTCCGTGATTCTTTCACTGCTCTCACTCTTTTTTGACATGAAAATATTGACACAACAAGACAAGACCATGAGACCAAGAACATGTGAACAAGACAAGAAACATAATATCAAAGACAGTTTCTTTTTAAAAAAAAATATATCAAACGGAGACCTTGTATCAAGTACAAATAATTATTCAAAGACTAGACCTTGTATCAAACTTAAGAAATAGAACAACATAAGCATTTATATTATTCAAACGGAGAGTAGATCACAAGAACAACACAAGCATTAAAATCATTCAATCCAAGAGACATAAACTTAGAAAACAACAAACAACAACACAAGAACACGACTAGACCAGACCTTAAACAACACAAACTTAAGCTTCTTCTTAGACTAGAACTAATTAGACAGCAAATCATTAATGAGCATCTTCTTCAGAGCTTCTTCATAGTCAGCTATATCTTGTTTAGCGATTAATGAGTCAAGTAGCCTCATCTTTGTCAGCCTCTCTTTCAAAGCCAAATCTTCTTTCTTGATGCTCCACATACTCTGAAAGTCATTCAGCGCCTTACCCTCTGCCATCGTCTTCTTACCATGGTCCTTTGATGCCTTAACACCCGGTGGACGAATGGTTGCTTGCTCATCTTCACCAGTGGTGGTTTCAAATGCGTGAGAGCTAGATGATTGTGCACTGTCATCACACCTCCTCCTTTCCTTCGGTTTTAGAACTAGACAATTCACATCATTTATGGTCATTCCGTAACTCCATCCATGCATGCTCAAGAGTGAACTTCTTTTTGTGATTGTTGTAGAAGATCTCATGCGCAAGTTTGAGAACATCATTCTCATTTGGCTGCTACTCTTCTCTTTAGTTGCATCTTCGACACTTTCTTGAACAAAACCAAAGATAGTGTTTTGATGACTATTCAGAAGGTCAACAAAGTTTGAGATCATCCTATATGAATTGAAATCCATATCGATTAGACGAACATTGATGTTCTCTTGATCCATTAGACGAACGTTGATGTCCTCTTGATCCGAACCATCTCAACACACAAAGAAAATAACCAAATCAAAATGGATCAGAGGTGACTGATTTATTAATTACTATACATAACCGTACACAAGAGACAGATCATATGACGCAAACAATTCAAAATAACAAAGAAAGACCACAATCTAAGACATGTGTCGAGCCACCGAGAGAGACGCCGCGATTCTTCGCCGACGAGAGATGAAGAAATAGAGGCGGAGTCGTGGAGGAGAGCTAGAGAGACGCGTCTTCGATCAAATAGGACACAATCGACGAGTCCACCAACAGATACGAGGTTTCCATCGAGAGATTCCGACGGCTGCAACCGATCGATGTGAGATCGAGAAGGACCGGCAGATTCGAAGAGGAGAGGTAGATAGACGCGGTTTCGTCGACGAGAAGGAGAGGGAGGCCGAGTGCTTTTGTCTCGAAAGAAAGAGGGAAGGAGAGAGAGATAGAGAGAGAGAGAGAGAAAAAGAGAGAGAGAGAGAGAGAGAGAGATGTACCCAAAAGGGAACAAGTGTCCCACAAGACCCGGTTCTTCTACCCCCTGTTTAAGAAATGTTTCTTCACATTTAACTTTTCCTTTTTTTTTTAAATCCTAATTAAACTAAGCACCCCCCCCCCTTAAGCAACCTGGTTGATCATGGTGTAACGAAATATTTGCCAAAGCCTAAATACAAGAGCTCCAAAAAATAAAAAAGAAAGAAACAACAAATTAGGGTTTCTCACAATTCGAACCAAAAAGTATCTACTTTGGTTAATGGTTATGGGTCCTAGAGTATGTGCCTTTCCATAACCGAATACCTTGTATTACTTATTTATTCTCGTGAACGAATGTAGCACATCGATCTGCACTCTGGTAATAAATTGAAACTGGATCATGACCCACACACCCGCGCAAGTTTTATTTTCCAGATGTATTCTATATAATTTAGTTTTCTATAGTTTCAAGTTTATCCAATTCTATTTTATGTTTAAAGAACAATATCAAAACTGTCTTTTGTGTTAACAGCATCAAGCGATGTATTATGTAGATGTACCCATGCAGTGAAAACACTAATTTTGTACGTTTGTTCGAAGTGCAAATTCAAATTCATACTTAACGGTATCCGTTAAAATAAATAAGTTTAGAAATTAGTTACTTCTGATCCTAATAATTATCCAAAGTTTTTAAAATAATATACAAATTTCTAGAATTTTTGGCCTTGACTTTTAATTTATAGGTTAGGTTAAATTCAAACTTAACTTTGGTTTTGACTTTGCAAGCGCGAAATATTTTATGATGAAAAATTTCATAAATAACTTAACAAATATTTTGGTAATCTGAAAGAATTTATGTATTTAAAATATTTTTACATTTAAATCAGTATTTTTAAATCCAACCTGAACCGCTATTAAAACGGTGATCCGATAATTCAATTTTGATTTTTAAAAATATCCATATATAAAAAATCACTAAAAACCTGAGATTAAAAGACTGAACCGATAGATAACTGATATGTAATATTTAAAACTATAAAAATAATTTTATTTTCGTTGTTTTCTATATTATTTGAATTTTTAATTTATCTAATAATTTGAAAGTAAATTGTGAGAAATTATTAAAGGGTGAGATCTAATATTCTGTATTGTTTTGACATAAGATTAATTATAGTGTTGTTTGGAAACATGAATAGTAGTATAAATAATTGAGTGTATTTTGTTTGGACATAAGATTAATTATAGTGTTATTTGAAAACATAGATAGTAATCTAAAGAAATGAATATATTGTTTGGAAATATGGATAGTTGTATAAAGAAATAAATATTTTTTTTAGAAGTATGGATAGTAGTATAAAGAAAGGAAGATTAATTATTTAATCTAGGTTTAACTATAAAGTAGAAAGATTTATTTAATTTAAAAACTTACAAAATAAATGTTAGGTCCAACCTAATGTTTCTGAATTAATAAAAAAGATATATGTAGGTTAGTGAAGTGTCTGCAAACAATTGACATAAATGAAGATATGTAATATAGTTTGTTGTATAATGGAAATATAGTACATATTTATAAATTAATATATTGGTTAAATGATATAATGGATACATAGAAGTATTCAAATTAGAAATATTAGATGAGATATGAAAGAAAATTGTTAGTGAAAGATTATTTAAGGAAATATTTTAGTAAATGTTGAATTAATAAGTAAGATATGCTAAATAATAAGAGGTTCAACTTTAAATTCACCTAGAAGAAGTTGTAATGTCTATGTATTAATAATATAGATTGTTACAGACAAAAGCACTTTTTTATTTGTTTTTTTGTTGTGTCTAATATTATTAGAAAGGCCTAAAACAAACAAAGAACATTAACACATACATAGCGGTCTATAGAACAAGATTGCTAAGGAAGAAGAGAAACACAGTAATAACAGAACCACAGCCAACTTCAATCAGACTGAAACTCCACCAGTAAATCCAAGTTAAACATTCATCTGTGTAGTTTCGTATGTGTGAAAATTGGGGTAAGAAGTTCATATACTTAAAATGTATGAAATTATTACAAATATGAAAGATTGTATGGAACTGTTATTCGAAAAAAAACTAAGGAAAAAAGAGAGAAATGAGCTCGATTTCTAAAGAGTTGATTTACCAATCCTTCACATTTTTCGAAGGATCGGTAAGTCACCCTTCTCCCGTAAAGGCGTTGAGTTCGACCGGAAATGTTTACGGATGGATTCCTGATATTTTTTTCTTACAGAATATTTCATTGATTTTTATTGAAAATGTACCTGAGAAAATATGCCGGTAATCCCAAAAAAAACTTATACAAAAAAATTTACCACTAAGCACTTTCGTTGGGAATTCATCGACTTTCTTTTAGTGAAAGAGGATATGGTCAAAACAATAGCGAAAATTAGAGGATGTTTTTGATGATAGTCGCTCTGTCCAGTTTTTTTAAGCATTCTATAAGCAGGGGACTATGGCAAAAATGTGTGACCTATACGTAAACTTATATGGTGTTGTGTCTTTAGCGTGTGCCCTCCATCATCTTAATCTTAAGTGAGTTAAGTGTTGAGAGGCGCTATTAAAGCAGTAAAAACGCAAGAATTGATGTTGCAAATTAAACTATTTTCAACTGGTGAAAAAACTATTTCACTAAACACGAATGTAGTATTTAAGAGTTCTTAAAGTGGAGTTTTTTACTTTGGCTAAAAACAAATTTTTAGCTTTTAATTAAGAAAAGTTAAGAACATCTTTTCACTAAAAGATATAAGAATCAATTTTTAGTCGAAAGATGTAAAAAAAGAAAGTGAAATCCTAAATTAAAAATCCTAAATTAATAATTCCAATTAATCATGCTCTAATGTCCACAGAACGCAAAAAAAAAATACCTTTACACAAAATTATGTGGCTACTACGAAAAGATACCAAGACTAACCCTTTTTATTGCTTTCCTGTTTTTTTTTCTATTTTATTCGTTCAAAACTTGATTTTTGATTTTGTAAGAATACTCCATACATAAAAGTTAAATAAAACCATTATGTGTTGCATACGTGTCAGTATAAATCCCATGTGTCAAAAAGTTATAACCACGATTCCTAACCTATATTGTGCCATTCCACAATTCTTACCAGCATATCACACTCCTTGCTGAGGTCAGTATATGACGGAACACAAGTCTAAACTATCATTCAACTTATAAAATAACGTTTCCCGTTCACTCATTAATTAAATCACATCAATCATTTACTCTCCGACGCGTAATTTTGCATTTCCTTTGTACACTATCCACAGAAGTCACTATGTTTTCTGTCTCTAAAATTGTTCTCTGCACATATGACAACGTCTATGGAGGCGACACAGCTAACAATGATGAAGCAGTTCAGTATGCTCAAGCCTTGTTTTTAGAAATCGGTGACGACGACGATGACACTATCTATGATTATGCTCCAGCAGCATGAGTGTATCATATCTTCGTTGGCCAAAGCTTAGATAATCGAGTTCTATACTTGAACCAAGATTTTGTACCCCTTGTATGAATCATTTGATGCCGTAGGGCTTTTTTATGCTAGTAGACTTAAACAATTTCTTAATAAATCTCTCGACTTCCCTTTGTCCGAAGAATATATTTGAACAAATTATTTTGAAGCAGATCATGTATACTTACGTGCATATGATGTGAGACCATTCATAACCTTTTTTTTTGTTGAAATAGTGATACCTAATTAATTCACGATAGTGATAATAATACCTAAATTGTTTATAAACTCTTAACTTTATTAATACTTTATTAATATCAGATGATATATGAAAGAAAATTATTATGGTTGTTAGTGAAAGATTATTTAAGGAAATATTTTAGCAAAGGTTGAATTAATAATTAAGATATGCTAAATAATAGGAGGTTCAACTTTAAAATTCACCTAGAAGAAGTTGTGATGTCTATGTATTAATAATATAGATTGTTACAGTTTTTATTTGTTTTTTTTTGTTGTGTATAATATTATTAAAAAGGCCTAAAACTAACAAAGAACATAAAACACTTAAATAGCGGTCTATAGAATAATTAAAGCCCACACAAGAAGCCGAACAGTAATGCCTAAACTTTGAGAAAAAACCCATGAAGGAAAGTGACTCTTTCTCAACATCTCATCACCACAGGTAGATCTGCAAAACTAGAAGGGACAGTAGCTAGAAACCAGAGACGTTACCATCTTCATCGCTGGAATTCGCCTGCCGGAAAGTCTAACCGGTCATCCACCGGACACACCAGAAAAGGAGGCACAAGCTTAGACCAAGCTTAGACCGGACACCAGCAACGAAATTTCATGTTTGCGAGCAAGGTTGCTAAGGAAGAAGAGAAACACGGTAATAACAGAACCACAGCCAACTTCAATCGGACTGAAACTCCACGAGTAAATCTAAGTTAAACATTCATCTGTGTAGCTTCGTATATGTGAAAATTGGGGTAAAAAGTTCATATACTTAAAATGTATGAAATTATTACAAATATAAAAGATTGTATGGAATCGTTATTCGAAAAAAACTAAGGAAAAAAAGAGAGAAATGAGCTCGATTTCTAAAGAGCTGATTTACCAACCCTTCGCATTTTTCATTTTTCGAAGGATCAGTAAGTCACCCTTCTCCCTTAAAGGCGTTGAGTTCGACTGGAAATGTTTACGGATGAATTCCTGATATTATTTTCTTACAGCATATTTCATTGATTTTTATTGAAAATGCATCTGAGAAAATATGCCGGTAATCCCAAAAAAAAACTTATACAAAAAAAATTTCCCACTAAGCACTTTTGTTGGGAATTCATCGACTTTCTTTTAGTGAAAGAGGATATGGTCAAAACCATAGCGAAAATTAGACGATGTTTTTGATGTAGTCACAATGTCCAGTTTTTTTAAGCATTCTATAAGCAGGGATTATGGCAAATTGTGTGAACTATACGTCCACAAAACACAAAGAAATACCTTTACACAAAATTATGTGGCTACTACGAAAAGATACCAAGACTAACCCTTTTTATTGCTTTCCAGTTTTTTTTTTCTATTTTATTCGTTCAAAACTTGCTTTCTGATTTTGTAAGAATACTTCATATATAAAAGACCAAAAAAAACCATTATGTGTCGCGGACGTGTCAATATTAATCCCATGTGTCAAAAAGTTATAACCACGATTCCTAATCTATATTGTGCCATTCCACAATTCGTACCAGCATATCATACTCCTTACTGAGGTCAGTATATGACGGAACACAAGTCTAAACTATCATTCAACTTAGGGTATCACCTTATAAAGTACCGTTTCCCGTTCACTCTTTAATTAAATCACATCAATCATTTGCTCTTCGACGCGTAATTTTGCATTTCCTTTGTACACTATCCACAGAAGTCACTATGTTTTCTGTCTCTAAATTTTTTCGCTGCACATATGACAACGTCTATGGAGGCGACACAGCTAACAATGATGAAGCAGGTCAGTATGCTCAAGCCGCGTTTTTAGAAATCGGTGACGACGACGATGACACTATCTATGATTATGCTCCAGCAGCATGATCAGTTCATATCTTCGTTGGCCAAAGCTTAGATAATCGAGTTCTATACTTGAACCAAGATTTTGTACCCCTTGTATGAATCATTTGATGCCGTAGGGCTTATTTATGCTAGTAGACTTAAACGCTTTCTTAATAAATCTCTCGACTTCCCTTTTTCCGAAGAATATATTTGAACAAATTATTTTGAAGCAGATCATGTATACTTTCGTGCATAGGAATATGATGTGAGACCATTCATAACCTTTTTTTTTGTTGAAATAGTGATACCTGATTAATTCACGATAGTGATAAGTATACCTAAATTGTTTGTAAAGTCTTAACTTTATTAATATCAAAAGTGGTTTAACTCGTTAAAAGAATCAAAACGTACAACAAAACCATTTTTAAGTTTAATATGATAACATAAAAGTAATAGCATGATGCTTCCTAATTCTTTTTTGAAGTATATATTGGTTCGCTAACTTTATCAATTTTGTTTTCGGTCCTATATGATCTTGTGTTCGGTTGTCATTTATTGTGACCCGTCGCCTTAAGTCACTTAAACGATCAGTGGGTGTGCAATTCATCTGTTACATTGCTGCCCCTTCGATACCCTCCCGCACCGGAAGATAACATGCTTTGTTGTTCTCTGTATCCATACTATACATAATTCCTCAAATTGATATTGATAAGTACGTAACTTCATCGTCCTCCTCTCCATATCCTCATACAAGCAATCCCTTTTTCTTCTTGTTCCCATCAGAGCAGAGAATAATATTTGATTTACTAAAGTCACGATCTTGATGAAGGAAGGTATTAATTAGTGTAAGTGTTGCGTTCATCACACCGTAGACCAAATAAAACATATTCCTCTGAAGTACTGAAGTCACTCACCATGGTAAAATAACATGATGTGTGCATTCCTTTCATGAAATTCTTTGGATGGATTAAACCGCCGTGCTTAGCAAGCCATAGAATAACATCGACAACTCAGAACCGCAACATTTTGTTTGCCAGAAGATCATACTCAACAATGGAGAAAATAACCTCAAACTCCATAACTGCACCTAATGAGCCAGTGGATAGACATGAATCTGTTTGCACATGACGACATCACAAGACAGCCCCATGAAGAGGAGAGACAGAGTGACGATAACACACATAGATTATTTCGATACAAAATCGACAACAATGATTTCAACGAAACCTTACTTATTGACTAAGATACAAAGAAAAATGAAAAAACAGAAACAAAAACATTTGCCGGACACCCCTGTTCAAAGAGAGAGAAGACCTGTCTATTTTTAATTTCTTTTGTATACCTAAAAAATTATCTAGAGAATTTGCTATAAAAAACATTTGCTGGACATATATAGCCTATCCACACCATGTTTCCAAAATTTTACCACGATTGATTCTTGGACTACGCTAGGAAGACCGATTAAGGGCCAAACCTAATAAAATATTTGCCTACAGTCTTTAAATTTTTTGAAAAACTATATCGACATAGACCCTTAAATTTATACAAAAACGTACCAAATTTTAAAAATAAAATTTTTATTCAAACTTTACTAAACCGTTTAAGCATCAAAAACTGAGGACTGGCCCAGTACGTTAAACTAAGGGTGGGCAAAAAAACAAACCGAACCAAAACCAATTCAAACTAAACCAAAATGTCTTATCAAATAGTTAAATTTAAGTTTTCTCTACCTGAACCAACCAAACCGAAATCGATCCGATATGAGTTAAACTGAAAAAAGAACCAATGTAGTTTTCTTATTATTTGAATTAAACATACTAGGATACAATATACGAAAATCCTAAGACTCAAGTTATTATTAACTTTGAAGATGTTATTTTTAAAAAAAAAAATTATTTACTTTATTTAACTTTGGTCTGATTGTGTTCTTATTATTTTTTTGTTGTTTTAAGGTTTTTGTTTCAGTTTTATATTAGATTTAACTTACAGATTATTTTTAAGAGGTATTATTAAGAATGTTTAAAAAAAATTATGTTTAGTTAACTTTAATTTGATTGTGTTTTTATAAACTTTTTGTGTGTTTTAAAGGTTTTTGCTCATGTTTTATATTAGATTTAGTTTATATAAATTTTTATAGTCACCAAGATGATGATTCGATGATTTCATGACCATGTGTTTATGTTTTACAACATAATTTCCCTTCAAATAACTAAACTAAGAGAAACCGATTAAACCAAATCAAAATACAAATAAAGCCGAATACAATCCGAACCGATATCGATACATACCAAGCTAATTATGATTTACTTCAGTTGGAAAAATTCTAGAACCGAACTAACCAAAATGCCCACCTCTAAATGTTACAGTATATCTTATATTCCTATCTTTATGCATCATTTGTAGTTCTCAAGTTGCTTGTAAAAGGCTTATATGTCATTGTCGAGTTGATTAATAAAATTAGAGTTTTCAGTTTCCAGAATCAAACCTCTTTACTTCACAAAGTGGTATCAGAGCAAGGTTCTGAAAATTTTGAAAGCAAGAAGAAGCCGAAACTTCAGAGACAAGTGAAATGGAGGACGAGAAGATGAAGTTGCCACACTTCGATGGTCATTGGGATCACTGGAGCGAAGTGATGGAAAACTTTTTCAGAGCGAAGGGCCTATGGAGTATGATCGAGAATGGTTATGAAGAGCCTTCGGTCACAACGGTTCTTACTGAAGAACAGAGACGTCAACTTGACAATGCTAAGACCAATGATCATAAGGTTAAGCATTTCATCTATCAAGCCATAGACAGAACAACGTTTGAACAGATCTTGGACAAGAGAAACTCCCAGATCATGTAGGAGTCCATGAAGAGGAAATTTGGTGGAAATGATCGTGTGAATAAATCTCTCCTACAGAAGCTGAGAAGGGATTTCGAGATTTTGGAGATGAAGGAGTCGGAGAGCATTGATGAATACTTTTCTCGAGTCATGACGATCTCCAATCAGATGAGGAGCAATGGTGATATAATGACTGACACAAAGGTGGTGGAGAAGATCCTTCGGACTCTCACAGAGAAGTTCATGTATGTGGTGGTTTCAATTGAAGAATCAAAGAATGTGGATGAAATCTCCATTGATGAGCTGCAAAGCACCCTGGCTGTTCACGAGCAGAAGTTCAAGAAGCCAGACAAAGGAGAAGAGCAAGTTCTTAAGGTGACTTATGGAGATGAAATGGGAACCAGAGGAAGGAGATCAAACTGGAGGGGAAGAGGTCGTGGCCGAGGGAGAACATCTTTTGACAAGAGCACTGTTGAATGCTATAAGTGTCACAAACTTGGTCATTACCAATATGAATGCCCAATGACAACTGGAGAATCAAACTATGCAAGCGTGGATGAGCATGAAGACATGTTATTGATGGCTGTCGTTGAAAAACAAAGAAGTGAAGTGGATACTGAGACGAAGGAGGAAGAAAACAGAGAGACGGTGTTGATGACAAACACGGGAGATCAGAACAAAGAAAGAAAGAAGACGTGGTATTTGGAAAGGAGGAAGAAAACAGAGAGATGGTGTTGATGACAAACACGAGAGATCAGAACAAAGAAAGAAAGAAAGAAAGAAAGAAAGAAGACGTGGTATTTGGATTCAGGCTGTTCAAATCATATGACAGGAGATAAGCAAGTGTTTTCAACCCTTGATCCCACATTCAAACATTCTGTTAAGCTTGGAAACAACAAACACATGGAGGTTATGGGCAAAGGAAACGTAAAGCTAAAGGTGAATGAGATGTCATACACTATCTCATATGTGTACTATGTATCGGAGCTGCGAAACAACCTCCTAAGTCTTGGTCAGCTCCAAGAGAAGAAGCTGACAATCATTATAAGAGAAGGATGCCTGAAGATATACCAAAATGACAGAGGTCTAATAGCAGAGAGCATGATGAGTGTGAATCGTATGTTCATACTTATTGACCAAACTGGTGATGAAGAGAGACCTCAACAGTGTTTCCAGGCAACAACACACAACGCATCAAAGCTGTGGCACGAGCACTATGGACACCCCAGCTACAAGGGTATGAAGATATTGCAGAGAAAAGGAATGGTACGGGGTCTCCCGGTTTTTAATACAGAAAGGTACACATGCTCTGATTGTCTTGTTGGTAAACAGTCTAGGAACGACATTCCTAAGACAAGCATGTGGAGGGAAAAAGAAGTACTTGAGCTGATTCACTCAGATATTTGTGGACCAATCAATCCCACATCAAGCAGTGGAAAGAGATACATTCTGAGCTTCATCGATGACTTCAGCAGAAAAGCGTGGGTGTATTTCTTGAAGGAGAAGTCTGAGGCTTTCTACTCTTTCAAATGCTTCAGAGGAAGGGTAGAGACTGAGACATGAAAGAGACTAAAATGCCTCAGAACAGATAGAGGAGGTGAGTACACATCCAATGAGTTTGACAACTACTGCAGAGAAAATGGGATTCGACGTACCACGGCATACACCCCATAGCAGAACGGCATAGCTGAGAGAAAGAATCGGACAGTAATGAACATGGTCAGGTCCATGTTATCAGCGAAAAAGGTACCTAAACTCTTTTGGAAAGAAGCTGTTAATTGGACATTTTACATCCTAAATAGGTGTCCAACGGTTGCTGTGAAGAATGCTACACCTCAAGAGGCATGCAGTGGCCTTAAACCTAGTGTAGAACACCTCAGAGTATGGGGAAGCATCGCCCATGTACACATTTCAGATGAGAAGAGAAGCAAACTTGATGATAAGAGTACTACGTGTGTGATGCTTGCTTTCTCGGAAAAAATCTAAAGGATACCGTCTTTACAATCCTAAGACAAAGAAGATTATTATTAGCAAGGACGTGGTGTTTGAGGAGGACAAAGGGTGGAATTGGGAAGATAATCACAATGAACCTGAAGACACTATATTGACTTGGGATTGTGGCTCTGAGCTGGAACATGATGACAATGGAGACGAAAATGAGAATGAGGAAGTACATGATGAGCAAGTCCAGGAAGAACATGCTCAGGAGGAGCAAACTCAAGAAGCACAAGTTCAGGAGGAACAAACAGTAGGAGCTCGAGAAGGTCGCATAAGGAAGAGGCCCACGTATCTAAACAACTACGAGCTCTATATTGAGGAAGAAGTCAACATGGTGGAAATAAATCACTGCGATGACCCTGAAGTTTTTGAGGAAGCTATAAAGAGCTCAAAATGGAGACATGCAATGGATCAAGAGATACATTCCATTGAGAAGAATAAGACGTGGATACTCACAGACTTGTCGACTGAAGCTAAGTGCATTGGAGTCAAGTGGATCTACAAAAAAAAAACTAAACGAGAATGGAAAGATAGACAAACACAAGGCACGTCTAGTGGCAAAAGGGTACTCCCAGGAGCATGGAATTGATTATACAGAAGTATATGCACCAGTCTCAAGGATGGACACTGTACGGACCATCATAGCCATCGCTGCTCAAAGAAAATGGGATATTTATCAGCTAGATGTCAAGTCTGCATTTCTACATGGAGTTCTGCAGGAAGATGTCTACATAGAGCAGCCTAAAGGGTACACAGTTAAGGGCAAGGAGGACAAGGTGTACTAACTTCAAAAGGCTTTGTATGGGTTGAAACAAGCTCCAAAGGCTCGGTTCAGCAGGTTGGAAGAGTCTTTCATTAAGGAAGGCTTTGGAAAGTCAGAAAATGTAGGTACGCTTTCTTAAAGAAGAATGAGGATGGGAAGTATTTGATTGTAAGTGTCTATGTTGATGATCTTATCTACACTGGAAATGATATCTCCATGATAGAAGAGTTCAAGATGTCAATGGAGAGAGAGTTTGACATGACAGATCTTGGAAAAATGAGGTTCTTTTTGGGGATTGAAGTATTGCAGACACAAGAAGGTATCCACATCTCTCAGTCTAAGTATGCTTCAGAAGTGTTGAAACGTTTTGGAATGGAGGAATGCAATGCCGTATGCAATCCGATGGTACCTGGTTGCAAACTCGACATGGATGAAGAAGGAATGTGTATTAATGAGACTCTCTAGTCTCTATAAGCAGATCATAGGAAGTCTCATGTATCTTACCACAACAAGACCAAACTTGCAGTTCGTAGTAAGCTTGCTAAGCAGGTATATGGCAAGTCCAACTGATCTCCATCATCAAGCTGCAAAGCGAGTGCTAAGGTATGTAAAGGGCACAATGGATTATGGTATTTGGTATAAAAAGGGAGGAAGAGGTGAACTATTAGTCTATACTGATAGTGATTTTGCTTGAGATATGGATGGGAGAGAGAGTACGTCTGGATATGTGTTCTTACTAGATGGAGCAGCAGTGGCTTGGACATCTAAGAAGCAACCTATTGTTACTCTCTCTAGCACTGAAGCAGAGTATGTAGCAGCTTCATTGTGTGCATGTCAAGCCATCTGGTATCGAAGAATTTTGGGAGAGCTATGCAGTGAAGTTCAAGGAAGTACTACAATCTTGTGTGACAACACCTCAGCCATCAAGCTTTCAAAAAATCCTGTGTTTCACGGAAAGTGTAAGCATATTGACGTCCGGTTTCATTTTCTAAGAGATTTGGTGAATGATGAGGTTATTGAGATGAAGTATTGTGAGTCAAAGGAGCAAGTTGCAGACATCCTAACTAAACCTTTGAAGCGTGAGACTTTTGTGAACTTGAGGAAAAGACTTGAAAATTTTCTCAGCAGAAGGTAAATTAAATTCATTACATGAAGTTTAGTTTAAGGAGGATATGTTGGAGCAAATTGGTCCGAGAATAAAGGAGAAGAAGTTTGAATAAGACTTAGATCAAGTCAAGTTTCAGTTAGAGGAGTCCTAGTATTTTGGAGTTTCTGTTCCTATCTTTATGCATCATTTGTAGTTCATAAGTTGCTTGTAAAAGACTTATATAAGTCATTGTCGAGTTGATTAATAAAATTAGAGTTTTCAGTTTCCAGAATCAAACCTCTTTACTTCACAAAAAAAGGTTTTGAATTTTAAATCTGTTATTTTCGGTTACAGCTATATATATTTACATCCTTTGAACTACTGGATTTTAACACCAAACAACATAAACCCTCCTTTGTTCTCCTCTGGTTTTGTTTCTTCTTCTCCTAAGTTCGAGTTAAAGTTTTCTGTTATCATTACATCATCAGAACTGTTATGAGCTCTCTTGTGCACTTCCTCAACAGTGACCACAGAGTCGTCTGAAAAGCGATGAACATCGACCATCAAAAAGTTTTTGCTCTGACCTTGTAAGGTCGGAACATGACAAGTGTAAAAAGTGATAACATCTTTCTCCTTGAGGCTCTTGTCCTTGACGAAACCAATCCACCCTCTGGTGAAGACAAAGCTCTGGCTACTTCTCCAGTAACAATACCTTAATTTCCATTGTCTCATCTCTCTGTCATAAAACAACACTTCAACATCTTCTACTATCTCTCCTTCTTCTCTTTCGCTTTGACCATCGCTTACAAAAGGTAAATACTTTACTGCATACTTCTTGGGTATCACAAGCCTGTTTAGTTTCCCAACATCGCTCGCTGTCAGTTCCTTCTGAAAAAGCTGCGTGCATGAGTAGCGCTTCTTCGATTCTTCATCTTTTCGGTTCTGTTTTGATCCCACGACAACCTGAGAACGGTTTTTGAGAAACTCTTTGAACTCGCGTTGGTAAGAACCGTCTTTGATCATGTTCAACACAGCTTCTGTCGTGTAGCCTTTTTGAAACACCGGTTCTTGGACCGTGATTTCAGACAAAGGGAAGTTCCTGTGTGAGTTAGCATCAAAGCTTCGGAGCTTGATGGATGCACTATCGTATGCCATGGCTGCTTCAACAGAGGATTTGAAAGTCCCGAGCCAGATACGTTTGTGGTCTACATAAATCTGAGCACCCCAGTGACCATTCAGATGCTGAACAACTCCCTTGTATTTTGTGTTGTTTGAAAAAGAAACCTTCTTTATAGGAGTGGAGACAAGTGCATTGTTGGTGGGTGGTTCGTTAAGTCTCATCCGTTTCTTGAGAGGTAAGAAAGAGTCTCTTGTGTTTAAAGTCTCCGACTTTGTAACGTCCATTGGAATAGCAGATGATGCTAGAAACATAGCGAGAAAGACAATGTATGTAGAGCTCAGAGATGTATATGAAGGCGTAAATCGTAGGAAGTCACTGCTATGTTTCTTTAGCTTGTTTTGTTGATATTGCATTGCATGATTGCTATTTAACATCAATTAGTTTCCATTTTTTCATTTTTTTTCATCTCCATAATTGGATGTTCGGAATATAGCAATTAGAAATAATTTCCTTTTTTGTAGCACTTGTCACTTTGTACGTACAATGTTTGGTTAAGAAAAAGGAAATAAGAGACAGCTGGAAATGTAATATAAGAGTTTTATGTTAATTTATCGTAACTTTTTCTCACCCCATGTGCAGTGGCTCCGTAATTTCGTTTTTGTTAATTTTATTTTTTTGGTTGTTATACCGAAATTATATCTCTAAGACAAATGAGAGACTTGACAAATTTATGCTACAAAAATTCAGAAGTTAAAAATAGCACGTTTACTTTGTTGTACGAATTAGTTGGCAAAGCCCAAATACAAGAACTCCAAAATAAATAAAAAAAGAAACAACAAATTAGGGTTTCACAATTCGAACCAAGAGTATCTACTACTTTGATTAATGGTTATGGCTCTCTGGTAATAGAATAATAGATTGAAATTGTTACAGACAAAAGCACTTTTTGATTATTATTTTTGTGTCTAATATTATTTAAAAAAGGCCTAAAACCAACTGAGAACATAAAACACATACATAACGGTCTAAAGAACAAAGTCCACACGAGATGTCAAACAGTAATGCCTAAAGTTTAAGAGAATCCCCAAGAAGGAAAGTGACTCTGTCTCAATATCTCATAAGCACACGTCGATCTGCAAAACTAGAAGGGACATGTAGCTAGAAACCAGAGACGTCAACATCTTCATCGCAGGAATTCGCCTGCCGGAAACGGCCATCCACCGGACACGCCAGAACAGGAGGCACAAGCTTAGACCGGACATGCACCAGCAACGAAATTTCATGTTTGCGAGCAAGGTTGCTAAGGAAGAAGAGAAACACGGTAATAACAGAACCACGGCTAACTCTAACTGAAATTCCAAGAGTAAATCCAAGTTAAACCTTTATCTGTGTAGTTATGGATATGTGAAAATGAAGGTATATAAGTTCATATACTTAAAATGTATGCAATTAGAACGAATATGACAGATTATGTGAAACTATTATTCGCAAAAAAACTAAGGGAAAAAAATGAGCTCGATTTCTGAAGAGTAGATTTACCAACCTTTCGTATTTTTCAAAGGATTGGTAAGTCATCCTTCTCCCATAAAGGTGTTGGGTTCAACCGGAAATGTTTACTGATGAATTCCTGATATTATTTTCTTACAGCATATTTAATTGATTTTTATTGAAAACTAGTGGTTTTCCGCGCTACGCGCGGATTGTTTATCATTTTTTTGAATATTTTGTTAAAATTGTTTATAAGACATCAATGTTTATATTGTAATTTAATTATCGGAATTTCTTATTGTGGAAAAAATTCTTGTTTTTATTGTCATAGCAATCGGCTTATAGATGTGCTTATGCCTACGGGTTTGGTTTATTCGGGTTGCTTAATTCCGAATTCGTTTAGTTTGGGTCGCTCAAAATCTCACTGAAGTGAACTGATAAAAGTTTAGTTTTGGTTCGGTATTCGGTTGGTTTGGTTTTCGGGTTGTTCGGTTTCAAAAAAAAATTACCGAAAATTTCTGTTTTGTGGTTACTTCAACTAAATCTTTAGTTTAAATTGAATAAAGCTCGAAAATATCAGTAATTTTGGTAAGGCTTTTTCATTTCGGATGTTGGTTAGTACAAAAAGTTAGGTTTGGTAATTTTAGTTAGTATGGTTATTTTGATTCATATTTTGGTTAGTTCACTTCAAAATTTCAGTTAGATTGGTACTGTTTGTAAATAATTTTTTTTTTGAAAACTAAACTAATCAAGTACCAAACCGAATCGAGAACTGAATTTTTTTTATTTTACGAACTTTCGCACCAAAAACCAATTTTTTGGTTCAATTTGGTTAAAATCTCGGCCCTATATGTAGTTACAGAGAAAATGAACCATGTTATGGCCAACGTAATTTTCTTATGATCGTTATCTATTTTGTTAAATTATAGTTTTCTATATGTCTATTAATTCTTTGCTTCCAACTCTTAATTTTTATTTCGTGTGATATTTTTTTTTTACTTTTTTCCTAAAAAAATAGAATATAATCTTCTTGAATTTTTTTGCAATGAAACAAATTAGATATTTTCTTATTTAAAAAGTGTAATGTATTGAAAGTTTAAAAAGAGTATAACAGTCTAAATAATGAATGCCAAAGAGATATTTTTAACAAATAAGATTTTTTAATTATTAAAAGTGTAACATATTTGAGTGGTTGAGATGAATATTAGAATATAGATATTGAATGCGAGAAGGATATTTTCATATCTCAATTTATATTATTATATTTTACATAGTGGAATTAAATATGGTGTTATAGCATACACATAATCACTGATCTTTTAGTATCGTAGGATGAAGCTTGTAACATATGCAACAACAAAAATATGGAGCTCGTATTTTACTTTTCAGAGTCATCACATTGCCAAAATATAATTACGAATTTAGAAAGATAGAAGCTGAATTATATGAAAACTGTTATAGAAGGCTAGAAGCAGTAAACTTTTATGGAAGTAGTAAACTACAACATTGATATGGTGGCCGGCATATGTTTTTATTTGGTAATAAACTCTTTCAAATGGACACTTGAATGTAAGCAATACTGCGAGGTTTGGATTCTACACATTGGGTATGTCAAATCAGTGTTCTTAAAGCAGCACACACCTCTCTCTCTTCTCTCTATCACTCCACTGCATTCTCTCTTTTTTCTTTTTCCTTAAGTACTCAACTGTGTGTGCAGAGCCAACAAATCAGACGAACCAACATGATAATATCACAATGACTTTTGAATCACGTTTTTACAGGCAATGACCAAATAATCTTAGTTTTGACCAATTAACCTCAAGATTGTGTTAGAACTCGATGTATCCAATCACTAACACCTCGATCTGTATCAACGTCGAGATGGATAACGGTAGTGCCTGCCCCAAGTACGACGCTCCACCTGAAAATTTTGGTATTTCTTTAAGAATCTCAAACACTCAACAAAAACGCAAAATTAAAGGATTTTTCTGGCAGCGAGAGAAAAAAAGCTGTACCTTTTCGGCGTCTTGCCAAGTAACGCCCGTGAGCCATTCGAAGAAAGAACGCTGAGAGTGACGAACATCACCCATCATCCGTTAATCAGCTCGCATTCTTGAATCTCTGAAATTCCGAACACCTCACTGTATGGCTTAAAGGGCGTCGATTTGGGGACGCCACTTCCGAACGGGTTCCGATCACAGACCTAGAAGCACGACCTAACTTCAGATTCAAAAACATGAATAGAGAGGACACCTTTCTTGCAATCTCTGTTTGTAAGGACGAAGTACAATGAAGAGGATGAAGCAGTGCGAGTTGGAGAGATCTTCATCACTTATTTATAGTATCAAGCATTAGGGGATTTCGAAGCGGTGGTGGACAAGGATGATTAAATTCAACGTACTGGGAGAGGTGGTGAGAATTAACTAAGAAGCTTAATGACATGTTTCAATGAGGATTACAGTCATTACACACAGATGTTTGCACATCTACTATGTAAAATAGGGCAACGGAAAAGACAAACCCTTAAGAAAGCCAGGTGGGCCAAAATTGGGCTGAATAAAAAATAACAGAGTTTGGTTTGTATGTTTCTCTGGCCCAGTTTGTAAACGAAAACATAAGAATTTTATTAAGAGACACGTGCCATTATTTGCCCTTTGTTCTTTGATGATGTGGAGGAAGGAGAAGGGAGAAAACTCTCCTTTATTATATAAGATGTATCTGAAAAAATACGTGGATAATCCCAAAAAAGGCGTACAAATTTTTTTCCCACTAAGCACTTAAGTTAGGAATTCATCAACTTTCTTTGGGGTATTTACAAAATTGACTCAAAACTCATAGTTAAACACAAAACTAACTTCTTCTTTTAACTTAATTTGTTTTTATCCTATCCACCCCACATCTTCATTTTATTTACGAAATGTCATTAATTTTTTATTTTACTTTTTTCGAAAATGGCCTTTTTACTCTCTCAACCTCATCATCTTCAAGTATTTACAACATTGCCATTGCCATGAATACTCCCAACAACCTTGTACAACCCAACAACCTTGTACAACCAAGGTTTGAAGCTTTTAATGCACTTAAAATCGATACTCATACTCTCTTTCTCAATTGTTATGAACTAAAAACAACA
>CAKOAT010101933.1:2626-30521 GCA_932364175.1 Eruca vesicaria subsp. sativa | reverse complement strand
TTGGTTGGAGCTATCTAGGATGAAAGGACGCAAACCCCGGAAGCAACACAGGGTTTATAGATGCTCAAACTGCAAGGAAACTGGCCATACGAAACCACAATGTAAGAAACCGGTTGATTAGTCGTTCAGACGACCTATAATTAAGTCGTCTAGTGTTGATTAGTCGTCCAGACGACCTATAATTAAGTCGTCTAGTGTTTTTTAGTCGTTCAGACGACCTATAATTAAGTCGTCTAGTGTTGTTAAGTCGTCCATGGTTACCTAGTCCTCTGGACTACTTAAATTTAAGTCTTCTAGTGTTGTTTAGTCGTTCAGACGACCTATAATTAAGTCGTCTAGTGTTGTTAAGTCGTCCATGGTTGCCTAGTCCTCTGGACGACTTAAATTTAAGTTTTCTAGTGTTGTTTAGTCGTTCAGACGACCTATAATTAAGTCGTCTAGTGTTGTTAAGTCGTCCATGGTTACCTAGTCCTCTGGACGACTTAAACTTAAGTCTTCTAGTGTTTTGTCAAATTGCACAACCAAAAGATTATAAGACGACTTAATTTTAAGAATTAATTGAAAGTTTAATGTACAACAACGCAACATACAACAAGCATCCTAAACATCAGCCTAATCAAGTTCGAATACAAACATACAATACAAACATCAGCCTTCATAAGTACCGATCTCGTCAAAATTATCCTTNNNNTAAGTACCGATCTCGTCAAAATTATCCTTGTTTTCATACAAATGCGGGAGAGTGAGCTCATTATATATATCCACAGCCATCTTATCCCTAATATTCTTCACGTGCGCGTCGTTCTTAGCAAAATCTTTTGGATTAAATGACAGCCCAAGAGCATGACATTCAATGTATTTTAGAGCGTAGACGCCACAATCACCACCTCCGGCCTGAGGCACATTGCTTGCACGTTCAAATGTGAATGGCTCCAGAGAGTATTGGCCACGCAGCTCATCAGCGCTAGAGCACTCAACAAGCAGAGAAGGAACCATGTGCAGAAAAGGCTCCATTAGCAGTTCGAGGTTCTCGTCGGAGATACAAGTACGATGCTGTCCCAGACGACTATGTGTCTTTTAGGGATCGATATCCACATAGCAACCCAATTCTTGTCCTTGTAGTTCACTGGCGCATAGATATCATCAATATTCACCCCCCCCACAACTTCAGTGACTTGCAAAATGATGGTACAGTGCCGTCATAATAGTTAAACGCTCCACCAGGGAGTCTTCTTCCCAAACCGTTGGGAGCAGGCTCCGATTCCTTGAAGACGTTGTAGCTGGCACCCCATTGCTGAACAAAGAGATGATCAAGGAAGCAAATCCTCTCGCTCCTGAACGCTTGTGGATGTTCAGCGTACCTCTTCCTCAGCACATAAATCCAAGCATCAATGTGCTGCATTTAGAATAAAACAACTCAAAAGATATCAGACGACTTAATGGTAAGTCGTCTTGTAAGTATTCTACGTAGACGACTTAACAGACGACTTACCATTAAGTCGTCTTGTAAGTATTCTTTGTGAACGACTTATCAGACGACTTAATGGTAAGTCGTCTACAAAGAAGACTTACCAGACGACTTAACGGTAAGTCGTCAAATAAGTCATCTACGTAGAATACTTAGAAGATGACTTAACGGTAAGTTGTCTACGTGGAATTATAGTCAAAAGATACACTTACACAGTCATGCAGCCAAGATAAGGAGGTTCGGAGGATGTAATACCACTTAGTTGGCGCTGTACGTGGTTTATCATCCAAAGGTGTCTCATACCAGCTGCAAACACAAAATGTTCAGTCTAAAATCGGTTTTGTAGACTAAAAAGCAAGCTATTATGGATCACTTACGGATCAGTTTTCAACCAATCAACGAGCTGCTTCAGTTTGGGCCTATTAACTGATCCAAACGGATTATAGACTGGAGCCTTTTTGGAAGCAATGTTGGCCTTTTTGCTTCGACTTTGGCGTTTTTGGTTTGGGTTCGGAATGATCACTTTGGCCGTGCTGTTTGTTGTATAAGGAGATTGTTGTGAGGCAGCAAGAGTCCTTTCTCGCACACTCTTGGCACGTTTAATTTGTTCCAAGCGGGCTTCCCTCTTTTGGTCATATCTTACTTGCTCCTTCACTCGATCTAATGCAGTGGGTTGGTGTTTTTCCAAGATTTCGAAGCTCGGGTCTGGATCTGGAAGGCTGGATGGAAGCTTGGATGGAAGGCTCGGTTCTGGAGGGTTTTCCTGGCAAGGAACTATACTCAGCTCTTTTGAGGCAGTGGCACCTGCGGACAAATCCGTTGCTTCACCCCTCTTCGGCAAGCTCTTCTTCCCCTCGTTCGACCCATTAAAACTTTCACATTCCCCTTCAGTTTGACCCTTACTCTTTTTTTTGTTCGTTTTTGGTGACACCAAGGATTTTCTCCACAGCTTCCACCCTTTCAGACAGATACTTGATCTCCGTAAGGCACGTCCAAAACCCTTGACTCAAGGCATCGAGTACATCCTTCAAGGAATCCTTCACGATTCTTTCAATATCCTCTTTGGTCAACCCACCAACGTTCGGTCTGACCTCAGCCTCTTCCTCTGCAACTTCCTTCAAAGAATCTTTCAAAGAATCCTTCACGATTCTTTCAATATCCTCTTTGGTCAACCCACCAACGTTCGGTCTGACCTCAGACTCTTCCTCTGCAACTTCCTCTGCATCTTCCTCTCGCTCTTCCTCTTCATCTACCAGCTCTATACGCTCTGTATGACCTTTCTTAAGAGGTCTTGGACTCTCTTTCTTCACCAGAACTATCGCTTTCTTTCTTTTCTTTTGTACCGGCCTTCTTCAAGTACCGGTGACTTCCCAGCAATCCATGTCCCACCTCCATGGTTTCTTTATGTACATGAGTTTAATTATGTTCTCCGCGGCTGGATCATCAGCATCAGAGTCCCATTTTGGAAACATTTCAGCCATGCCCTTCTCAACAAAGTTCATAGCACTAATCTGCAGTAAATAGAAGATATAAACTTATATATTTGACGGATTAAGAAATATGGAAAGAAAAGAATTCGCAGAAAAACTTATGATTAAATCGTCTGGAAAGTCGTCCAATTGGATGACTTAGCAGACGACTTATTTTTAAGTCGTCTGGGTACTCTTCCCAGACGACTTAATAATAAGTAGTCAGCTAAGTCATCCAGTTGGAAGACTTTTCAGACGACCTCTTTTTAAGTCATCTGCTAAGTCGTCCAGCTGGAAGACTTTCTAGACGACTTAATCATAAGTCGTCTGCTTCTGGAGTAAAGTAAATACATGTCTTTCAATGGCATCTTTAAAATGCCGTCCTTTGCCACCCTTGTAAGCTAGTATCGGTGGAGAGCTGTTTGGTATGGGCTGACCATAATTAGCACCCAATTCCGGCAAAGCTGTGTACACCCAGACCTGGAGAGCATGTACAAACCCATCGATGGTGTAACAACCAGTTAAATCTTTGCCCTTCACAGAGTTCATCAACACCTTAAACGCGACTCTCCCCCATGGATAATTCTCAAACCGTTCTAGATCCATCACTAGCCTAGCCAGAGAAGCCCGTGTATGGGTTGAATACTTCATCCCTTCAATGTATCCAGCCAAGATGGCAAGGTACCCTAGCCGCTTGCGATCATCCGGAGACCAGTCTTCGCATCTCTGAAATGCATCTATTATCTGATCAGTAGTTGGCCCAGCTTCGACATTAACTCCCAAAAACTCCCAGAAAGCAACCAACTCCTTTGTAAAAGGACAGTTTGGTCTCTCAATGTCCTGAATGTACTCGCAGTTTAGACCAGTGAGGTATTCAAACTCGACCAGTGAAAACCTCAAAGGTTGTGGACCAGCAAGACTCCACAGCTCATACTTCTTCTTTATGTCGAGCTGGAAACAGAGTATGTAGTGAACCAGTCTTGAAGCCCATTCAAAATTCAGCTCTTGGAACTTGATGAAAACTCCCAACTTAGACTCTTTCAGCTCTTCATATTCTTCATCATTAAGAGCATCCCTTAGAGCAGTATACAACTTCAAAGACGGATGATACGTAATGCTATGCTGAGCTCTAGGCTCTTGCCCTAGTGTATGTATCCTACGGGGGAGTTCGGGAATATTCTGAAAAAAAATCAAAGAAAACCATCTCAAACACACAATCATCCAGTATAACATTTTAATTATAAGTCTGGAAGACTTTCCAGACGACTGATAACTAAGTCGTCTGTCAAGTCTTCCAGTCGAAAGACTGATAATTAAGTTTACCAAGACTTCCAGTAGAACATTTGAAAGCTGACCTGACAATTCGGAGAAGATGTACTCGCCTTCGACATAGCGGTTATAGAACTGCAAAAATAGACGTGAAAAAAGAAGCGCGATGAGAACGACGGTAACCCTAAAATATCCCCAATCTTTGAAACCCTAATTTGAAATGAAAATATCCACAACATCCAACCTAACTAAACAACAAGTCGATCGAAATCCCCAATTTTTGAAACCCTAATTTGAAACCAAAATTTCTCGAAATCATTGAAAACTCAAAACCAAACGGTAAAAGTT
The DNA here is from genome assembly GCA_932364175.1 of Eruca vesicaria subsp. sativa. Taxonomy (NCBI): domain Eukaryota; kingdom Viridiplantae; phylum Streptophyta; class Magnoliopsida; order Brassicales; family Brassicaceae; genus Eruca; species Eruca vesicaria. Next base: position 25,967 of record CAKOAT010101933.1, on the reverse strand, counting down.
AAGGAAAACAACATCCATACTAATAAAAACCCATTAAATCGGCAAGAGAAGCCTTCGATTTACCTTGGTCTTGTATAGGATCGAAATCGCCTCGAAATCACCTTTGAGAGAAACGGAGTTAGGGTTTTCTGAATTTCGCGAAAAGTGCGTAAAAAAAAAATTTCTTATATATGTCCGGTAAAAAATCCGGTTAGGTTTAAAAGTAATTCGGTAAAATCCGGTTTGGACGACTTATTATTAAGTCGTCTGTTGATACTATACATCCGATAAGTCGTCTGCCTTATTAAATATATTTACCAGACGACTTAATTATTAGTCGTCCTAACCATGTTATAAAATCAAATTATACTTAAAAAAGTCTACTATATATAGAAATAAACACACTTTGGTAAAATTTTAATTTTTCAAGAAAACATTTATGCTTTCGAAAATCTGACCCTAAGAAACACATACAATACAAAAACATATGTTGGCAAACCCAAAACCAAAGAATATCATCATTCACTACTTTCACTCATCTATGTTAAAAATAATTAAATTTTGTTCTATCTTAATTTATATCTCTTAAAACTGGTGTTAATTACATGATTTCAATTTTCACTTATCTAAATATTTTTTACAAATTTTTTAAATTATGTTTAAGAATAACTATACGAGACGACTTAGTTTAAAGTCGTCTGGACGACTTAGTTTAAAGTCGTCTGAATAGAATACTTACGAGGTTAGACGACTAATAATTAAGTCGTCTGATAAATCTTCTGGCTGGATGACTTTCCAGACGACTTAAAATATTAGTCATCTACAAAGTCGTCCAGGCTTTTTGAGTATGTTTTAAGAATTTGTGTTAGAATTTGTGTTAGACTTCTTAGACGACTAATAATTAAAATTGGTGTTACCATGGTTTGTACATAGAGGACAAAAGGAGTTGTAGTTATAAAAGTTGATCATCCATTACAAGTCATAGGTTTAAAAACAATTTGAAACAAGGGAACAANGAAGCAGATTACAATAAGACGATAGCAAGACAAACATCCATCATTTAGGAAGAGACGAGGAAGTTGAGGCACCATCCGCAGCATCATCCCCTTGAGGAGGTGTATACTGAATCTCAGTAAAACTAGGACCGAAAGGAGTCACATGAAATACCATGTCTCCTTCCTTTTTGAACACGAGAATGTCACCGATGCAAAGGCAAAAGGCTTCCCAACCAACGGTGCAAAGGCACCGATGCAAAGGCAAAATACCATGTCTCCTTCCTTTTTGGGCGAAGGCTTCCCAACCAACGGTGAGTCTTCTTCCTTCTTGTATAACTTCCCAAGTTTGGTGTGAAGCGTCCGATCGTAGTGTCCATTTTCCTTGGTTCGGCGTGCCTTCTATGTGTTTTTCGTAGAAGGCAAGTGGTATTGTCTACAAGTCAACAAAGGAGAAGATAAGCAAAGGAAATAAACAGAGGAGAAATAGAGAGCGTGTGTATACCACGCCACTGTAGAAACCAGGAAGCAGAGGCTTCAAGAAGTGAGGTTAATGCTGATTCGCCATCTGCAAACAAGAAACGAATTGGAAACATTTTAATTCTAAGTCGTCTGGGTCGTCCACCTGGTAGACTTATAATTAAGTCGTCTGGAAAGTCTTCCAGGTGGAAGACTTTTCAGACGACTTAATTGTAAGTCTACCAAGACTTCCGGTAGAACTTCCAGGTGAACGACCCTAAAATGACCGTAAAATGAGAGGAAAACAACATCCAACCTAACTAAACAACAAGTCGATTGAAATCCCCAATTTTTGAAACCCTAATTTGAAACCAAAATTACCCCAAATCGTTGAAAACACAAAACCAAACGGTAAAAGTTAAGGAAAACAACATACATCCTGATAAAAACCCATAAATCTGCAAGAGAAGCCTTCGATTTACCTTGGTCTTTTATCGGAGCGAAATCGCCTCGAAATCACCTTTGAGAGAAACGGCGTTAGGGTTTTCTGAATTTCGCAAAAAGTGCGTAAAAAAAAAAATCTTCTTATATATGTCCGGTCAAAAATCCGGTTAGGTTAAAAAGTAATTTGGTAAAATCCGGTTTGGACAACTTATTATTAAGTCGTCTGTTGATACTATACATCCGACTAAGTCGTCTGCCTTATTAAATATATTTACCAGACGACTTAATTATAAGTCGTCCAGACCCTAAACCTTAAACCCTAAACTAAATTGACTAAATTAACTACTAACCATGTTATAAAATCAAATTATATTTAAATATTGTTTACTATACACAAATAAACACACTTAGGTAAATTTTAAATTTTTCAAAAAAACATCTATGCTTTCGAATTTATAACCCTAAGAAACACATACAATACTACAACATATGTTGGTGAAACCTAAACTAAAGAATATCATCACTCACTACTTTCACTCATCTATGCTGAAAACAACTGACTTTTTTTATATCTTAATTTATATCGATTAAGACATATGTTAATTACAGAATCCCAATTTTTCATTTATCAAGATATTTATTACACAAATTTTAAATTATTTTTAAGAAAAACTGTCTCAGACGACTTTCAATTAAGTCGTCTGGGCAGACGACTTTTAATTAAATTATCTGGACAGACGACTTGCGACGGCTAGAAACGTAAAAAAAGTGACTTTTTTTGTTTATTCACAAGGGATTGGTTGTAATTTCAACAACTTTTTAAGTTACTTTTGTATTTGATTCAAGTTTGGGTTTACTTTTGCATTTCAAATCAAGTTTTGAGTCATATTTGACAATTTTCCCACTTTCTTTTAGTGAAAGAAGGATTAGGGTCAAAACCATAGCGAAAATAAGACGATGTTTTTTATGTAGTCACACTGTCCAGTTTTTTTAAGCATTCTATAATGTCCAGTTTTTTTAAGCATTCTATAAGCAGGATTATGGCAAAAATGTGTGAATTATATGTAAACTTATATGGTGTTGTGTCTTTATCGTGTGCCCTCCATCATCCTAATCTTAGTGAGTTAAATGTTGAGAGAGGTTATTAAAGCAGTAAAAACTCAAGAATCGACAGTGCAAATTAAACAGTTTTCAACTGGTGAAAAAAACTATTTCAGTAAACACGAATGTAGTATTTAAGATTATGATTAATCCGAGTTTTTAGGGTGGAGTTTTTAACTTTGGCTAAAAACCATTTTTTAATTTTATATATTAAAATAGAAATCATAACTTGATTTCATGTGTGATTTTTTAAAAAATAGACTATTAGTAGAAAATCATGTTACATTAACTCTCTAATAATCTTATCATTATTATGTAAATCATATATATATTAACAAAGATACGCTTAGCAATTTGGTTTTGGTAAATTACCCCCACATCTTCCAACTTAGTCACGTAAAATATGTCAATAGATATAAGTTTAGGAATCTTCTATTATTTATAAGGAAATATGTCAATAATAGTTAAATGCATCCACAATATATTAACAAAAATCACAGATTCATAATATAAAATATTTATATACCCTAACAAAATTTACACGCTATATATACTAGATAAATTTATTTCGATGTAAATTTGTAAAATTATATTTTTTAAAAATAGTAAATTGTTTAAAAAGTTCTTTTTAAGAAATTTTTTTATAATATTAATTTATGAAGCTATAAGTTTAGTTTTTAGCAAGAATTTTTTTCAAAGTTTATATTATCTTTGCAAATTAAAGTATACTAATATTTAATCAAAATCTATTTATATTACTTTATCTAAAAATAAAATACCAATCTAATAAACAATGAAATATAGAAGAAGAAACAAACACATGTTTGAAAAAGATCTATAATATAAAAAAATTGAAACAACTATTTGATTAAAACACATATTATATAATATTATTATGTTTGAAAAATATTTACTATACATATCGTAAATATGTGATTAGTATAATATATACCAATTTACAAATGAAAAAAAAATGTTTATCTAACTAATTATAAACGAAAACAAACATCCGTGAGGTTGCGCGGGTCAAAATCTAATTTTTAATTAAAAAGTTAAATCGTCTCTGAAAAAAGAGTTATAAGAACCAGTTTTTAACCAAAAAAATGTTAAAAAAAAACAACTCCTAAATTAAGAACCTCAAATTAATAATCTGGATTAATCATACTCTAATGTCCACAAAACACAAAGAAAAACCTTTACACAAAATTATGTGGCTACTACGAAAAGATACCAAGACTAACCTTTTTATTGCTTTCCTGTTTTTTTTTCTATTTTATTCGTTCAAAACTTGCTTTCTGATTTTATAAGAATACTCCATATATAAAAGATCAAATAAAACCATTATCTGTTGCATACGTGTCAGTATAAATCCCATGTGTCAAAAAGTTATAACCACGATTCCTAATCTATATTGTGCCATTCCACAATTCTTACCAGCATATCACACTCCTTGCTGAGGTCAGTATATGACGGAACACAAGTCTAAACTATCATTCAACTTATAAAGTAACGTTTCCCGTTCACTCATTAATTAAATCACATCAATCATTTACTCTCCGACGCGTAGTTTTGCATTTCCTTTGTACACTATCCACAGAAGTCACTATGTTTTCTGTCTCTAAAATTGTTCTCTGCACATATGACAACGTCTATGGAGGCGACACAGCTAACAATGATGAAGCAGTTCAGTATGCTCAAGCCTTGTTTTTAGAAATCGGTGACGACGACGATGACACTATCTATGATTATGCTCCAGCAGCATGAGTGTATCATATCTTCGTTGGCCAAAGCTTAGATAATCGAGTTCTATACTTTGTTTGAGGTGAAAGTGGTTTGAACAATATAAAGAGAGATGAGGGCGAACAAAGACGTTTTATTAGATCTGAACGAAGTGTTTACAAAGAGAGGAGTACAAGGGCGGACTAGCCGGAAATACGATTCAGCGGATAAACGGAAGGTGACTAAACCGTCAGGTGAGTAAACAGGGTAAGCGGCTAAGTAGGATGGTGGGTAAATCCTAGATCTAACCACCTAGTTGCTAAGAAACCCTAGATCTAGCCGCCAAGTGAGAGTGTAGAATTTCGGATCCCTTTTCCCTTCGCTGCCTCTCTCCTTTTATAGATCAAGTCCTCGTGTTCGCCCTAGCTCGCATTAGCTTTGTTGGGCCTTTAGTCACATTCGGCCTGTTTAGTAGCCCGGGTAGCTTGTACTTAAACCGACTCTTCTAGACGCGCTACTAAACGCGTCTTCTGTCGAGTCGTTTTGATGTCCCCTGATGGGCTGAGTTCATTATTGCGCGGGCTTGATTCTTCCATTTGATGGGCCTTGAGGAGAGGTATAATCCACCTCCTACAGTAAGTCCCCCCAGTTCACTTGTGAGTTCGAAGGACTCTAAGTGAATTTGTGGTCAGGTTTGATCAAATGGAAATCTAGCGCAGGTGCACGTTTGGGTTAAGTACAATGACGTGTCGAGTCTTGCGATTAGAATGTAGGTCACGAACGTGCCTAGGCGACGCCTCAAACACGTCTGGTCGCGCGACTAGAACGTCAATCTTGAGCTCGACTAGGCGACACCTCGGACGAGTTTACTCGCGCGACTAGAGCGTCGATCAAGACTTCCTTTAGGCGACACCTTGGACAAGTTTAGTCGCGCGACTAGAGCGTCGATCAAGAACTTGTTTAGGCGACACCCTGGACGGGTTTACTCGCGCGACTAGAGCGTCGGTCACAAGCATGTTTAGGCGACACCTCGGACATGCCTAGTCGCGCGACTAGAGCGTCGATCAAGAACTTGTTTAGGCGACACCTCGGACATGCCTAGTCGCGCGACTAGAACGTCGTCTATCGTCGCGTAAACTCACCGGCTTAGTGACGTCTAAATTGACATCCGTGAGTGGATTTATGCGGCGCCTAGGACAAGTTTAGTCGCGCGACTAGAACCTCTTCGCTTGTCGCATGAATGAGTCGTCTTGAGCTTATTTAGCGGCGTGACTACTAAATTCCTCCAGTCTATTTACGTAGTTAGGCGACGTCTTGAGCGCGCCTGGTCTTCTCGTAGAGTAGGACTTGACTTGAGTAGATTGCCCGAGTTTAAAATGTGTTTAGCTACTAACCGTCTTCCGGTTCAATCTCTGCTGCTGCTTGGTTTAGCTCTGGTTAAATCTGGGTTGGAGTAAACCGATTTTAAAGGTTTAACCACGCCGAATTAGGTTAAGGATTAATGGATCTCTGATAATCTTCTGTGTTTCTTCAGTTAATGGGCTTATTTAGGCCCATTTAAGTGCATTAATTGCACTTAGAGAATCGTGCCTTAGACTTTGCTATAAATAGGTAGATTCTCTCCTCATTCCACCATTCTTCTCTGCAAACTCAGGTACCTTCTTCTCTCCCTTCTCTCTACTTTAGCTTTCTCTCTCTAAGTATTCTGTTTCGGTAATGGCCTCGTCGGGGCGTTTATCTCGTGAGGAGAAAGGCAAAGGGGTTGCCTGTGCCGATGACGTTACAGCGAATGGAAGTCCGATTGAGGACTTCAACTTAATTCACCGCGACGCGCTACCTGGGGGGAGGCTTGAGCCGCTTAACGATTCAGCCGTCGAATCGGAGGAAGACGGTTCGGGTCACTCGGGAAGCGCATCTGAGCGAGAGGATGGCGGTTCTAATCACTCGGGTAACGGATCTGATCAGGAGGATGCCGGGAGTTCTGGTTCTGATGAATGTGATGAGGACACGGCGTCTCCGGATCAGAGTCCTCGAACTCTGTGGTTAAGACATCGAATCGTTAGATTCGATTTGATCGAATGCAAGCCGACTGTTTTCCGCCTTGACGGCACATTCGAGGAATTGAGCGCTCTTCCTCCAGAGTCGGCGCGGGATCCTTGGGCGGAAGGTCAGCGTTGGGAGAACGTCTTCGGAACTCGATCTAATCACTCGACTGTGAGAAGCATTCTACAATCCTCCAGAGGAGCCGGCGTGACTTACGCGATTCCTACCCAGGAACAGAGGCCTTGGTCTCCTCCGGTCGGCTTCCAATGCATATACGAGTCGTATTTCGAGGATGATTCGAAGCTCTGGTTTCCGATCCCGCGTTTGATATCGGCGTATGCGAGGAGGCGGGGAGTAGCGATCAGCCAGTTGAAGATAGGCTCAATTCGGAACGCTGTTATGCTGATGGTGATGGCTGCGGAGATAGACGTTCCCATGAGTGTGAGGGTCTTCGAAGAGTTGACTGCGACGAAGGCGGAGCGGGGAGGTTTGTTCTCCGTGAAGATGCGTCCGAGTTATAACGTTTTAACCGGCCAGCCTCGTAAGACAAAGAACTGGCAGCGCTCATACTTCTATGTCAAGGCCGATAAGTATGCGTTTGCTGAGGCTATTGAAGACGACTTCCCGGTGTTATGGGACAAAGAAATTGGTAGAGAACGCGCACCGTGTTGTTTACTACGTTCGTCGGTTTCCTAACCTTCCCTTTTTCTTTTGCAGTTCGTCATCCGAATACGATCGCTTACCCGGAGAATTTCTTCGAGATCGCACAAGCCATTGCAACTCAAAGTCATCTGAATTGGCCGGATCTGAGTCGTGAGTGGATTCGTCGACAACAAGCTCGCATAGAGAGAGGTAAAGGTTTCCTTTTGTGAGTTCAACCTTAGGTCCTAGCTAATAGACTGACAGTTGTCTTTTTCTCTCTGTTTTCACAGTTGATTGGGAATCGAGGCAACCGTTGATAATCTCGGCACGAAAGTCTCGATTGTCCTTGTTTACCCGGAAACAACAGAAACTCCTCAAGCAAGCGAGGAAGATGTCAGGAAGGCCGGACTTAAGTGCTTTGCTTAAGGGGAAACTCCAGTTGCTGAAGAAGACGACTTCTAGGGTCATTCCGGCTGGCGATGACAACGTTGAAGTTACTCCACGAGCCGATCCAAGTCAAAACGTCCCGTTTGAAGTCGCTCCTCCGGCTCAAGAAGAGAAGAAGAAGAAGAAGAAGAAGCGGAAGAGCCCCGTGACGAAGGAAATAGGGTCGTCGGCTGAGGTTAATCCTTCCGAAGGGCATGCTGGCAGTCTGGAGACAGGGGAGAGGGAGGGAGAACCGCGTGACGGTTCTGCTGATGGCGATCCTAAGGAGAAGGGTCCGGAGGGAGGTCCGAAGAAAAAGAAGAGAAAGATTGCTAAGGAGGCGTCGAAATCTCTAAGTCCCAAACCTCTTTCGGCGGATGCTTCGGGGGCGATCGACGCTGGTGGTGACGACGTTGAAGCACGCAACCAATCGACCGAGCCTCTGCCAACTGATGTCCCTTCGAAGAGGAAATCTCCTTCTCGGAGGAGCCTTTCAGAAGGTGACTCCAAGAAATCCCGGATCGAGTTCGCGGATCGTGTGAGTTTCTCATATGACGAGAAGACTCCTTTGATTCATAACCCGGGTCCGTGCGCGGAGCTTACTCGTCAAATCCGAGGCGGTCCGGTTGATCTGCCTCCTGTTGAAAATCTCTTTTTTAGAGATGATTACGCGGAAGCCGCTCTTCAACACAGACGAGTAAGTTTTCGATTGATGGTTGTGTTGTTACAGCAGCATCTCTTTCTTCACTATAGCTAAAATTTTTTGTTTTTTGTTCGCTTTTCAGGCTGATGGGAGTATGAACGTACTCGTTGAGAAGTACGACAGGACGCTGAAGCAGACGATGACCCTTTTTGGTAATGCGGATAAGCTTGCCCGCACGAGACTTGGCATTATCGAGCAGATGAAGGCCGAAAACAAGAAGGAGAAGGATATACTTCGCGAGAAGTTCGTAGGGTTTGAGAAAATACTCAAAGCCGATCGTGCGGCGAAGAAACTGCTTACGCGCGAGAAAGCAAGTCTCGAGAAAGCCAATGCTGAACTGGAGCAGGAGAAGGCCGAGCTGCTAGCCGAAAGAGATGCAGTGACGCAGAAGCTGTTCGACGAGAGGAAACGTCTGCGGGAATCTCGAAGTCTAGAGGTTACGCGCGAGAGGGTGCGCGTTGAGGCGGCCATGACTGACAAGGTTAATCGTTGCATCAGTCGTGTTCGGGCTTACCTTGAACGTCGCAGCCAATTCGATCAGGAGCAAAGTCTGCTGGATCAAGCTTCTGGGACGAAGAAGTGCCTCGAGATGATCCAGGAAGAAAAGGTGGGAATCACGCAAGAGCTGATCGACGTCTTCGGCGCTCAAGAGATGGAGCATGAGGCCAACGTTGCTAAGTTGAAGGTGGCTCCCCTGTCTGATGCTGACTTCGTCCTTTCGCCGTTGATTCTCCCTTCTAGGTTCGTGAATGAGGAGTTTGCTGCTATGCTCGACCCGTACGGGTCTAACGATGATTTAGTTTCATCGGAGACGGCTTCGCAACTCCGGACATCAGCTGAAGCTCTTGGGAACGAGTCGACCGGTCAGTCGCGAGAGTCGCCGAAAGAGCCGTCTCAGAAAGAAGGCGAAGACAGAATGGAGGAGCCGCCGAGGAAACCAGGTGTAACGGAAGAGCCGCTTGCTGAGAAGCCTGCTTCCCCGACTCAAGTTGAGCGGAAGGAGTTGTCTGAAGAGGTTGACGAGGATGAGCCGGCATCGTTAGTCGATCTAGTGGAGAGTCTTGCCACTGATCGTGGTAGTGAAGCCGTAAAAGGGTCGGCATCTGAGTTAGCTGCTACCATCTCCGAAGATCCTTCCGGTTCGAAAGAGAACGCGTCCTAATCGGCTCTTGTTGTATTGATATTTACCTTAGGGATTTTTTTTGTTGTATTTTCTTCGGAGATTCTGCTGGTCTTTTGTTGTAAAACTTTGGCTCGGTTTGCCGCCTTCTGAGCGTGCTTTAATCCAATATTTTCTATGAAATATGGTTTGAGTATTTGAGAGTTTATCCCAAGTTTACTATCATTTTGCACATATACGTTCCTGAAAGAAAGGTTCCAGATCGGCTAGTCGATGACCTAACGAGTTTAGTCGGCCAAAACATTTACTCGTTTAGTCGGATAGCGGTCCGGATTTCCTTCATATGTCGATCCTGATGGGATGCGACTTTTGGTCCCTCAACCAAGTGTCTGATCAGGACATGGCTGATTTGTGGGTGTGAGTATCTGTGTTCTCGTCTGCAGACGGGAATGTGGATATCGCCTTGACCGCGTTTGGTCATTACAAAGTTTGGACTTTGGTGTTGTTACGGCTGCGCCTGATTAGGGTTGCCTACGTACCTCGAAAGAGGATCAAGCCGTTCGTAGTTCGGTTTACCCGAGCAAAAGTGGCTCTTTCAGGGCGCATTTACTCGGGCGAGTAGAAGTGACAGCTAGGGTGCATCTACTCGTTTGTTTTTGGTTGTTACAGCTGGACCGGTTAAGGCTACCTACGTACCTCGGAAGAGGATCAAGCCGTTCGTAGTTCGATTTACCCGAGCAAAAGTGGCTGTTTTAAGGCTCATTTACTCGGGCGAGTAGAAGTGACCACTAGGGTGCATCTACTCGATTTTTTTTTTTTTTTTTTTTTTTTTTTTTTTTAAAAAAAAAAAAAAAAAAAAAAAAAAAAAAAAAAAAAAAAAAAAAAAAAATTTTTTTTTTTTTTTTTTTTTTGGAGGCATTTTTAGCCGACTTTGTTTAAGAATAGTAGCGGCGAAGATGCGTGGAGTTCCATGCTCTCGGTACGTCTTCACCGTGTGAAGTTTGAAGGCGATAGACGCCTGGTTTGATAACCTTGACGACTTTATAAGGTCCTTCCCAGCGTGCACCTAGCTTGCCGGCATTTAGCTCCTTGGTGTTATCGAACACCTTTCGGAGTACAAGATCTCCGAGTGCGAGTGGTCTTGCTTTGACTCGCTTGTTGTAATAGCCCTCAATCTGGTGTTGGTAGTTCTGTATTCGGAGCAATGCTTGATCGCGACGTTCTTCTAGTTCGTCGAGTGCATTGAGGAGCATGTCTTCGTTGAGTTCGATGTGTTGCGGCATCTGAGAACGTCGGAGGCTAGAAACGTTCACTTCAGCTGGAGCCATGGCTTCGACTCCAAATGCGAGAGAAAAGGGGGTTGATTTAGTCGCTCCCCTTGGTGTCGTGCGATGACTCCATAGGACACCATCTAGTTCGTCAGCCCAATGTCCTTTCTTGAGGTCCAGTCGCTTTTTGATGCCATCCATGATGAGCTTGTTAGAAGACTCGGCTTGACCGTTTCCTTGCGGATACCTGGGTGTGGAGGGGCTCAGACGGATGTTCCATTTCCCGCAGAAGTCTTTGAAATTTCCAGACATGAATTGTGAACCGTTGTCGGTTACAATTTCATACGGGAGACCGTAACGGCAGATGATGTTCTTCCAGACGAAACCGCGTACTTCCTTGTCCGTCACCTGAGAGAATGCTTCAGCTTCGATCCACTTGGTGAAATAGTCGGTGAGGACTAAGACAAAGCGACGCTGTCGGGAAGGAACCATGGGACCAATGATATCCATAGCCCAACGCATGAACGGATAAGGAGCGGTAGAAGTTTGTAACACTTCCGTTGGGCAGTGGATGACGGGGGCATGTCGCTGACATTTGTCGCATTGACGAGAATAGGATTCACAATCGGTGTTCATAGTCGGCCAGAAGAGTCCCGCGTTCCTTATCTTTAGAGCTAGGGCCCGTCCGCCGGAATGGTTTCCTCCAGCACCGTCGTGGGTTTCGGCCATCGCACGTCGGATTTCGTCACCGTGAATGCACTTAAGGAGGACCCCGCATGCGTTGTATCTGAAAAGTTCGTCATTCATGACGGCATAATGTGCGCTGCGTCGTTTTAGTCGCCTAGCCTCCCACTTCTCGGTTGGCAGTGTGCCGTGCGAGAGGTAGTCGATAAACTCCAAGCGCCAGTCGATGGTATGCTGATCGGTCTCAGTCATTGCTGTGTCGCTGATGGGGGCGACGAGGGTGGCTGTCTCCTCAGAAACGTTGATGCTTGGTTCGTTGATGCGATGTATCGGAATAGTTCGCTCCATTTGGTCGCGTAGCTTGCTTCCGAGGGCGGCGAGTGCATCTGCACAAACGTTTTCATCACGAGGTACCTTGGTGAGCTCAAAAAATTCGAACTCCTTTGCTAATTCTTGAACGATACGGAGGTATGCGTCCATTCGATCGTTGCGGGTATCATAATCTCCGTTGTACTGACCAGCGACGAGTTGAGAATCACAATACGCGCTTACCCGCTTTGCTTTGACTGCCTTGGCTAGACGTAGGCCGGCTATTAATGACTCATATTCAGCCTCGTTGTTTGACGCTGGGAAGTCAAAGCTAAACGATTGTCGTATCAGTTCACCAGTCGGGGATTGGAGTTGAACACCAGCGCCTGAACCCTTGTTCGTCGAAGAGCCGTCCACATGTAGTATCCAATTCTGACTCGGGAGTTGGATATCCTGTTCTAGTTCGGGTGCCAGCTCGACAATGAAGTCAGCCAAGACCTGAGCTTTGAGGGCCGTGCGATTTTTATACGTTATGTCGAGCTCTCCGAGTTCTACAGCCCACTTGGTTAGTCGACCGGCACGATTCGTATTCTGTAGGACAGTTCGGAGGGGCTGATCGGTCAGCACCTCAACTGAGTGTGATTGAAAGTAGGGTCGAAGCTTTCTGGCTGCTTCTACCACAGCGAGAGCCATCTTCTCGAGAGCTGGATACCGAGTTTCCGGACCAGTCATGCGCCTGCTTGTGTAGAAGATTGGTTTTTGTTCGCCTCTATCCTCCTTGATGAGGACGCTACTAACCGCTGCGTTAGAAACGGCGATGTAGAGCGAGAGGACGTCTCCTTCGTCTGGCTTTGCGAGGACTGGCGGTGTAGTGAGGTACTTCTTGAGCTGGGAGAAGGCTTCCTCGCACTTATCATCCCAAACGAATTTCTTGTTTCCACGGAGAAGATCATAGAAAGGGAGACATTTATCGGTTGATCTAGAGATGAAACGGTTAAGAGCGGCGATGCGACCAGTTAGCCGCTGGACTTCGCGGCTGTTTTTAGGACTCGGGAGATCGAGCACAGCCGATATTTGCTTCGGGTTGGCTTCAATCCCTCGTTGAGTAACGATGTAACCTAGAAACTCGCCGGAGGAGACCCCAAACGTACACTTCGCAGGGTTCAGCTTCATCCCGTAATTGTTTAGCGTTCCGAAGCAGTCCCGTAAATGGTTAAGATGATCTTTGGCATGAAGCGACTTGACGAGCATGTCATCGATATAGACCTCCATGGTGTTACCGAGTTTATCAGCGAACATACGGTTGACGAGTCGCTGGTAGGTAGCACCGGCATTCTTCAACCCGAATGGCATGACTTTATAACAATATGTTCCCCGGTCTGTGATGAATGCTGTCTTCTCGCGATCATCGGGATGCATCATGATCTGGTTGTAGCCCGAGAACGCATCCATGAAGGTGAGCATCTCGTTTCCTGCGGTTGATTCTACGAGACGGTCGATGCTGGGTAGTGGGTAACTATCCTTCGGACAAGCTTTGTTGAGATCGGTGAAGTCGACACAGACGCGCCACTTCCCGTTCTTTTTCTTGACCACCACAGGGTTTGCTAGCCATTCCGGGTAACGAACTTCGGTGATTGAACCGGCTCCGAGTAGTCGTTCGACTTCCTCGTTTACTGCTTTTGCTCTTTCTGGTCCCAGCTTCCGTCTTTTCTGGCGAATAGGCTTGAAGGTGGGATCGACGTTGAGCTCGTGGGTGGTTATGGCTGGATCAATCCCTTTCATGTCTGTCATAGACCAAGCAAAAGTAAACACATTTTCCTTCAGGAACGTTAGCAATGCTCGCTGCATATCGTCGTCTAGATGCGCACCAATGCGCACCGTCTTGCTTGGATCGGAATCATCTATAGGTATCTCCAAAACTTCGTCTTTCTGAGGGAAGGTTCGAGCGATCGGATGAGAGACAGAGTTGACCAGGGATGATGATCGTTGCAGCTTGACTGTGGCGATTAGCAGGTCTCGAGCGGCTTGCTGGTCTCCGCGGACGGTCTTGATTGTTCCGTCTACCCCGGGAAACTTGATGCATTGGTGGTAGGTTGACGGGACAGCTTGCATCGAATGTATCCATGGGGTTCCGAGAATGACGTGATAAGGGGCTTTGGTGTTTACCACGGCGAATTTAACTGTTCGAGTAACTCCGCACGCGCGGACCGGGAGACGGATTGTCCCGAGGATGGTTTCCGATGAGCCGTTGAAGCCGGTCAGGGTCCGTGAAGATGATTTGACGTCATCGAAATCTACCCCCATCTTCTCGAGCGTATCGCGAAAGATTAGGTCAACTGAGCTCCCTGTGTCGACTAGTACTTTGGTTACATCGTACTTACCGATCTCGAGGACGACTAGTAGAGGATCGTTGTGGGGCAAGTGGACTCCGTTCAAATCTTCGGGGGTGAAGCTGATCAGCGCGTGACTCGGTGGTTTCGTAGGCCAGCGTTTCGAAGACGCGGCTTGACGCCGGTAGTCTTTGACGGAGCGGACAGAGTCGCCACAAGGAGGTGATCCACCCATGATGACGTTCAGCAGTGGTTTCGCGACTACTCGTTTGGTATCTAAGAGAGTACGGAGATCCGCTGGGACGTTCTCTCCGTTCGCCTTTGACGACTCCATGGTATGAGACGAGGTTGACTGCTCCAGCCGTTGATTCATTGATTTGGAACGATTTAGTCGCGCGCGTAAATCGGTTAGGTTAGCGTTGAGTTTGTCGCGCAGATCTGTGACAGGCTTGTCGACAGACGAGGGAGTCTCCTTGGTTTCCAGGCGTCGCGACTTGTTGGCTTGGAGCTTGAGGCGGAGGTCTCTGCTGTTGACGTCACTGCATGTCATCTCCTTTCGCTTCAGGAAGCTTCGCAGGTCGCTTGGTTCGGGCGAATTATCATCCTCATCATCGGATGATAAAGGTTGCTGAGACCGAATCACTTCAATACGTTGACGGCTTGCTGGTTGTCCTTCGTCTCCCGAGGAGGTTTCGTTGTCAGCGGCATCCGAAGGTTTGTCGTCTGGACGGCGTTGCTCTCCGCTCTTACCACCGGACTTTCGCTGCGCGCGCTTATCCTTGTTCTTAGACCAACTCTTACCGGATTTAGGCTTCTGCTTTGGAGGTTGAATCTTGAAGTCGCCCTTTTCAACCGATGAGAGGAATTCAGCGTACATCGTTCTACATTCGGTTGTGTCGTGTCCTTTGACATCATGGTACTTGCAGTGTTTGGTGAGGTCGACTCCTTTAGAAGATCCCGCTCCTGAGGTAGCCGGTGAAACTGGTTGAGTCGATCCGGCAGGACTAGCTAAACCTTTCAGAGCCGCCGTCTCGCGGTTGTATACGTTCCATGGCTCGCCGCGTACGGAGAAACTCGCGACTGGGGTGTTGTTCTCGTCGACGACGAAGAGAAGTCCGCTCTTTTGTTGTTTCTTGTCGCTGGAAGCGTGTTGACGCGGCTCCGGCTTTGCGTCAGAGGTCTTGGGTATTGTCGGCTTCGCTGCGCTGTGCTTGCCTATGATAGCTTTCGTGTCTTCCTCCATTCGGATGAAGTTGTGTGAGCGGGCTATGGCATCCTGGAGCGTTGTGGAGGTGCTTCGGTATAGGTCCTCTCGGAACTTGGAATCGAGATGGAGGGTGTTCATGAGAGCGTCAACGGCTATATGGTCGGGGATGTCGATCTTTGAGACGATTGACTTGAAGCGCTCCATGAAGTCACGAAGACTTTGGTCTTTAGTCTGCTTCAAGTTCCACAAACTGGAGGCTGTTGCTTCGCGCTTAGTGAACATGATGTAGGTCTTGAGGAAAGCCGACGAAAGCTCTCTGAAGCTGCTGATGGAGTTTTCCTTGAGACCTGAGAACCAGGTCAAGGCTTGGTCGTGGAGTGTTTCTACGAACAGCTGACAGTACGCGGCGTCTCTTTCGTCGTCGGGTAGTCGCGCTCGAGCCATCGCGATGTTGAAAGCAGTCATATGCTCCACAGGGTCGCCTCCAGGTTTGTACTGTGGGACGCGTAACTTCTCGATCTTGCGGAAGTTTACGCTCGTCAGCGTACTGGTGAAAGGAGTACGCTCGGTTGAGGCGAGAACACTCTCGATCTGTGGGGCGGCGCTAGTAACCTTGTGAATCGTGGAACTCATCTGTTGGAGGTTCAGTTTGAGCTCGGCGATTTCACGGACAGTGGTGAGATCTGGGCCGACTTGAGCCGCTTCTGCGGTATGCGGCTCGGTGGGTTCCGACTCTTCGGAGGCATGGTCGGCTACCGGAGCTGTCGGGTTAGTGTGGAAGAGATGACGTCGGAACGGTTGAGAGTTACTCGTCTGCCCGGCGGGAGCTGCTGTTAACGCTGCTACGAGTGCGGCGAGTTGAGCTTGAGTTTCCTTTTGAATCTCATCTTGTCTGGCGAAACGCGCCATGACGGAGCTCATGAAGTCGGCCGGAAGAGGTGTTTCGGGTTCGGGAGTCGGAGTCGGCTCCTCCCCCGCAGTTCCAGAGACGGTTCCGTCGTCTGGCATGTCTAGATCTGATAACGTTACTTTGTTCAGAGCCCCACGGTGGGCGCCAAATTGTTTGAGGTGAAAGTGGTTTGAACAATATAAAGAGAGATGAGGGCGAACAAAGACGTTTTATTAGATCTGAACGAAGTGTTTACAAAGAGAGGAGTACAAGGGCGGACTAGCCGGAAATACGATTCAGCGGATAAACGGAAGGTGACTAAACCGTCAGGTGAGTAAACAGGGTAAGCGGCTAAGTAGGATGGTGGGTAAATCCTAGATCTAACCACCTAGTTGCTAAGAAACCCTAGATCTAGCCGCCAAGTGAGAGTGTAGAATTTCGGATCCCTTTTCCCTTCGCTGCCTCTCTCCTTTTATAGATCAAGTCCTCGTGTTCGCCCTAGCTCGCATTAGCTTTGTTGGGCCTTTAGTCACATTCGGCCTGTTTAGTAGCCCGGGTAGCTTGTACTTAAACCGACTCTTCTAGACGCGCTACTAAACGCGTCTTCTGTCGAGTCGTTTTGATGTCCCCTGATGGGCTGAGTTCATTATTGCGCGGGCTTGATTCTTCCATTTGATGGGCCTTGAGGAGAGGTATAATCCACCTCCTACATACTTGAACCAAGATTTTGTACCCCTTGTACGAATCATTTGATGCCGTAGGGCTTTTTTATGCTAGTAGACTTAAACAATTTCTTAATAAATCTCTCGACTTCCCTTTGTCTGAAGAATATATTTCAACAAATTATTTTGAAGCAGATCATATATACTTACGTGCATATGATGTGAGACCATTCATAACCTTTTTTTTTTTTTGTTGAAATAGTGACCTGATTAATTCACGGTAGTGATAAGTATACCTAATTTTTTTATAACATCTTAATTTTATTAATATCAAAAGTGGTTTAACTCGTTAAAAGAATGAAAACATACAACAAAACCAATTTTAAGTTTAATATGATAACATAAAAGTAATAACATAATGCTTCCAAATTCTTTTGCAGGATAGATTAGTTTGCAAACTTTATCCATTTTTATTTTCGGTCTGATCTTGTGTTCGGTTGTCATTTATTATGACCCATCGCCTTTTATCACTTAAACGATCAGTGGGTGCAATTCATATGTTACATCAATGCCCATTCCATACACTCCCGCACCAGAAGATAACATGCTTTGTAGTTCTCTGTATCCATACCATCCGTAGTTCCTCGAATTGATATTGTTAAGTATGTAACTTCATCGTCCTCTTCTCCATATCTTCATATAAGCAAATCCCTTTTTCTTCTTGTTCCCATCAGAGCAGAGAATAATATTTGATTTACTAAAGTCACGATCTTGATGAAGGAAGGTATCAGTGTAAGTGTTGCGTTCATCACACCGTAGACCAAATAAAACGTTATTCCTCTGAAGTACTGAAGTCACCTCTGAAGTGCATTCTTCTCCATAGCCATGGTGGTTTAAGATTTCTTTTATTTTGTTCCATAGAACCTGCATTCCTTTCATGAAATTTATAGAGATAATGATTAGGAATTAGTTGTTGTTATCCTTGTAGTTCCTTTTCCTGTTAGGACTACCGACATAACCTTGTATATATACGTTACTAGATGAATCAGTACAATCACGCTTTCTGCAATTATTTCATGGTATTAGAGCACTAACGATCTCTTACCTATTTCTTCAAACTCTTCCGCATCAAAAAAATATGTGATTGATATTTTTCGATCATGGCTACTACAAACTCTACCACTTCTTCTACTTCTACTTCTCTGCCTCCTACCAACTCTCCCTCAACTACCACTACTACTTCTACTCCAATAACGCGTTATTCGTTACATACTTCTGATAATCCAGGAGCACTAATTACTCATGTGCTTCTCAAAGGAGATAACTATTCTGAATGGACAACAGATTTTTGGAATTCTCTTCAGGCGAAACAAAAGATAGGGTTTTTAGATGGAACAGTTATAAAACCTTCGACGAACCCAGATTTGTCTCGTTGGTCTGTGACAAATTCTATGATTGTTGGTTGGATGAGAAGCTCGATTGATTCACAGGTTCGTTCTACTGACAGCCATATTCCAGATGCGTCTCAACTTTGGGAATCATTGAAATGCAGATTTTCTATCAAAAACGGCGTCCGCAAACATCTTATTCAAGATGAGATTACTAATTGTAAGCAAAACGGACAATCCGTGCTAGACTACTACGGTCGCTTATCAAAACGTTGGGAGGAGTTACAAAGTTTTCAACCTTCTCAGTCGTGTATGTGATGCGTCTCCCATCATTGAAAAAGAACGTGAGGATGCAAAGGTACACAAGTTTCTTTTTGGTCTCGACGAGTCGCGTTTCTCATCAATTCGATCACAGATCATCGACGAAGAACCACTCCCAGATCTCAACGTTGCTTACTCTCGAGTCATCCGAGCTGAGCAACACCTTCTCACCATGCGTTCTTCTGAAATAAAGCAAAATCTCATTGGTTTTTCTGCTGCTGCTAATACCTTTAGAAGTCGTGACCCTAACCGGTTTTGTACTCACTGCAACCGTAAGGGTCATGAAGCTTCTGAATGTTTTCTTCTTCACGGTTATCCAGACTGGTACAATGAACAACAGCAACGATCAAGTCAATCATCTACTACTGCTCAACGAGGTCGTGGTGGTCGTACTAATAGCTCTGGAGGACGTGGACGAGGGCGATCCAATGCTTCTCGTATCACATCAAATACAACCTCCGGAACCATGTTTCCATCCGATCAAATCACTAATATATATGTTACTAGATGAATCAATACAATCATGCTTTCTGAAATTATTTCAAAATTCTTTGGATGGATTAAACTGCCGTGCTTAGCAAGCCATAAAATAACATCGACAACTCAGAACCCCAACATTTTGTTTGCCGGAAGATCATACTCACCAGTGGAGAAAATAACCTCAAACTCCATAACCGCGCCTAATGAACCAGTTGATAGACAGGAACATGTTTGCACATGACGACATCACAAGACAACCCCATGAAGAGGAGAGACAGAGTGACGATAATACACATAGCTTATTTCGA
Source organism: Eruca vesicaria subsp. sativa (assembly GCA_932364175.1). NCBI lineage: Eukaryota > Viridiplantae > Streptophyta > Magnoliopsida > Brassicales > Brassicaceae > Eruca > Eruca vesicaria. The sequence goes on along the minus strand of CAKOAT010101933.1, from coordinate 6,493 downwards.
TATCAAATCGACAACAATGATTTCAACGAAATCATACTTATTGACTCAATCTAGACTAAGATACAAAGTAAAATGAAAAAAACATTTGCCGGACACCCCTGTTCAAAGAGAGAGAAGACCTGTCTATTTTTAGTTTCTTTTATATACCTAAAAATTATCTAGAGAATTTGCTATAAAAACATTTGCCGGACATATATAGCCCATCCACACCATGTTTCCTACATTTTACCACGATTGATTCTTGGACTACGTTAGGAAGACCGATTAAGGGCCAAACCTAATAAAATATTTGCCTATAGTCTTTAAATTTTTTGAAAAACTATATCGACATAAACCCTTAAATTTATACAAAAACGTACCAATTTTTTAAAATAATTTTTTAATTCAAACTTTACTAAACTGTCTATTATATTAGATTTAAAGGTTTTTGTTCATGTTTTATATTAGATTTAGTTTATATAAATTTTTATAGTCACCAAAATGATGATTTGATGATTTCATGACCATGTGTTTATGTTTTACAACATGATTTCCCTTCAAATAACTAAACGAAGTGAACCCGATTAAACCAAATCAAAATACAAATAAAGCTGAATACAAACCGAACCGATACCGATACAGACCAAACTAATTATGATTTACTTCAGTTGGAAAAATTCTAGAATCGAACTAAACAAAATGCCCACCTCTAGATGTTACAGTATATCTAATCCTAGGCACACATACAGAAGTATTTCTCCTTTGCTATACCTTTCAAGTATTGGCTCACGGTATATGGAGAGAGCGCAATGCTCGTCGACATGGTGAACAGCCGAAGGATGAAAAAAATCTATCAAGGTTTGTTGATAAACTGATCGATCCGTCTGAAACTGTTATCAGTACAAGGAAAACGTAAGAGATGCCTAGATGAAGGGTTTTGAGTACATGATTTGAGACAAGAACATGAAGATTAGAAGACTGATTTTATTTTTAAGTTTAATCATTTGATTCTTGTACACACTTGATGTAAAAAAAGGTTTTGAATTTTAAATCTGTTATATTCGGTTACAGCTATATATATTTACATCCTTTGAACTACTGGATTTTAACACCAAACAACATAAACCCTCCTTTGTTCTCCTCTGGTTTTGTTTCTTCTTCTCCTAACTTCGAGTTAAAGTTTTCTGTTATCATTACATCATCAGAACTGTTATGAACTCTCTTGTGTACTTCCTCATCAGTGACCACAGAGTCGTTGTCTGAAAAGCGATGAACATCGACCATCAAAAAGCTTTTGCTCTGACCTTGTAATGTCGGAACATCACAAGTGTAAAAAGTGATAACATCTTTTTCCTTGAGGCTCTTGTCCTTGACGAAACCAATCCACCCTCTGGTGAAGACAAAGCTCTGGCTACTTCTCCAGTAACAATACCTTAATTTCCATTGTCTCATCTCTCTGTCATAAAGCAACACTTCAACATCTTCTACTATTTCTCCTTCTTCTCTTTCGCTTTGACCATCGCTTACAAAAGGTAAATACTTTACTGCATACTTCTTGGGTATCACAAGCCTGTTTAGTTTCCCAACATCGCTCACTGTCAGTTCCTTCTGAAAGAGCTGCGTGCATGAGAAGCGCTTCTTCGATTCTTCATCTTTCCGGTTATGTTTTGATCCCACGACAACCTGAGAATGGTTTTTGAGAAACTCTTTGAACTCGCGTTGGTAAGAACCGTCTCTGATCATGTTCAACACAGCTTCTGTCGTGTAGCCTTTTTGAAACACCGGTTCTTGGACCGTGATTTCAGACCAAGGGAAGTTCCTGTGTGAGTTAGCATCAAAGCTTCGGAGCTTGATGGATGCACTATCGTACGCCATGGCCGCTTCAACGGAGGATTTGAAAGTGCCGAGCCAGATACGTTTGTGGTCTACGTATATCTGAGCACCCCAGTGACCATTCAGATGCTGAACAACTCCTTTGTATTTTGTGTTGTTTGAAAAAGAAACCTTCTTTATTGCAGTGGAAACTAGTGCATTATAGCTGGGTGGTTCGTTAAGTCTCATCCGTTTCTTGAGAGGTAAGAAAGAGTCTCTTCTGCTTAAAGTCTCCGACTTTGTAACGTCCATTGGAATAGCAGATGATGCTAGAAACATAGCGAGAAAGAAAGAGAGTTTGATTGAGAAAAACAATGTAGAGCTGTGTTTCTTTAGTTTGTTGATGTTGCATTGCATTGCATTGGTATTTAACATCAATTAGTTTCCATTTTTTTCATTTCTTTCCATTTCCATAATTGGATGTTCGGAATCTTGCAATTAGAAATAATTTCCTTTTTGGTAACACTTGTCACTTTGTCCGTACAATGTTCGGTTAAGAAAAGGAAATAAGAGACAGCTGGAAATGTAACATAAGAGTTTTTATGTTAATTTATCGTAACTTTTTCTCACCCCATGGGCAGTGGCTCCGTAATTTCCTTTTTCGTTAATTTTATTTTTTGTTGGTTAAACCGAAATTATATCTCTAAGACAAACGAGAGACTCAACAAATTTATGTTACAAAAATTCAGAAGTTAAAAATAGCACGTTTACTTTGTTGTACGAATTAGTTGGCAAATCCCAAATACAAGAACTCCAAAAAAAACAAAAAGAAAGAAACAACAAATTAGGGTTTTACAATTCGAACGAAAAGTATCTACTTTCGTTAATGGATATGGGTCCTAGAGTATGTGCCTTTCCATAACCAAATACCTTGCATTACTTATGTATTCTTGTAAATATATTGAAATTGTTATAGACAAAAGCATTTTTTTTAGTTGTTATTATTTATTTAATTCATGCATGAGAATAATTATAAATAACATAGATTATTTTTCTTCCATAAAATGTTATATTCACTTCAATAAAGTCCCAAGCGTCGTTGATCAATTAGTTTGACTAAGGATAAATTAATGCTAAGGTAACATTCAAGTATTTTATTTATATAAAGAGAAAAATTTACAAATTTTTTTATTATAGTGCAAATAAAATTTGTAGACTATAAAAGACAGTTTGTACTTTGTACAAACAAAACCGTGACGTAGATCTTCATAATTAAATACGTATAACTAGGTGTTTTATCCGTATATGCGGGCATAATATTCGTATAATTTATTATTAGTCTGTATTTTATTAATTCAAACCAATATAATAAGTTATGATTTACGTTTTGAATTAATTATAAATGACAAACACTCACATAATCAAATATTTTTAAAAATATTTTTTTACAAAAGTGTTGCTTTAATTTATTTTAATTATAAGTTTTTCTATCTTAATTATTTATTTCTATAATAAAAATATATTTTCAAGATAACAATATAATACATAAGAAATATCTTATTTTCTCAAAATATAGTTTTTAATAGTAATTTGTTTTTATTTTATAATAAATTTTATATGAAATTATTTAAAATATAATAAATAATCAAAATTACCTAAATAATGGAGAAATTACAAATCAGATAATTCACTTAATTTTCTAATAGAAAATATATGTTAACAATCTAATACATAAGAATTATCTTATTTTTTTAAGGGTTTTTTGCAGAATTGACCTGAAACTTGAAGTCAACCACAAAACTAACCTCCCTTTTTTTTGGAACTTTATTTTGCCCAATTCACCCCACAAGTTCATATAATTCACGAAAATGCCATCAAATTTTTTTTTTTTTTTTGGTTTCGAAAATAACATATTTACTCTCTCACCCTCATCATCTTCAAGTAATTACAAGATTGCCATTGTCATCAATACTCCAACAACCATGGACAACCAATTTTGAAGCTCTTAATGCCTCCAAATTCCATTTACCCTTCTTCTTTCTCTATTCTCATGAACTAAACAACACATTACAACAC
>CAKOAT010101822.1:56886-92119 GCA_932364175.1 Eruca vesicaria subsp. sativa | reverse complement strand
AAAACGATCTCTCGAGTTTCATAAAACGATTCTCGAGTTTTATAAAACGATTCTCAAGTTTTATAAAATGATTCTCGAGTTTTATAAAACGATTCTCTAGTTTTATAAAATGATTCTCGAGATTCATAAAACTGTTGCGTTTACGCGTTTGCGGGGAATTTTGGCTATTGATTCCGTCGTACCGATTTTGACCCCAACAATGAGCAGAGCAATTATCATGTTGTAAAAGCGAGCTAACACTGATAAAATTGAAACGAATAGAGGGAACATGTAAAACATTATACAAAACTAATGATGCAGTTATATGGATGGTTCATGTATGTGTAATAGAAACACTAGTACCATCAGGAAAGGACACTATCCCACCTTGCATAGGAAAAATCTCACTAAACCTTGTTAATTGAGAGCAAACATGAGTAGTAGTCCCACTATATAAAATCCAACTATCATTGTGAAGAGCGGAAGCAAGTGCGAAAAGGAAATTATGTTGGAATGTTAAAGCGTTATGATAATAGTGAAGGCTAGAAAATTGTAAGGGTATAGAACAGTACCAAATGATGATTGAGGATCCATATAGCCATGTTGAGTTATGGTAGCTGTAGAGAGTGAAGATGCAAAACTGGATACAACAGACGATGTTAGTGTGGGAGAAACATGAGATGTAAGCTGGTTGATCGAAGACTACACATGCTTTGATCTAAACTTGCTAAATCCAGACTAGTAACACCATAACAAGTGACTACATTAGCCACATTAGCTGTCTACTGAGAATAATGTTGGGAAGCTTGGGTATGCTGAGAAGGCCGTGGACCAGACTGTAGATTTCCATGAGAAGGAGCTTGATTAGAAGATCGATTATACATCTTGTGACAAGGTGGATAACCATTGAGCTTGTAACACTTCTGGACAATATGACCATTATGACCACACTGTGTACAAACAATCTTGGTATGTGGACGATACTGAGAAGCATAAGTAACATTCTCAACTGGATTAATATAGTATCCATTAGTAGCTGCTTCAAGAACATTAGAAGTCTGAAACACTACGGAATCCATCTTAACTTGAGGTTTAAGACTCTTCTGTCTTTCATCTTGGGAAACCATATTAAATACATCATCAATCGCCGGAATAGGTGTAAGCATCAAAATGGGACGGTGAGTCTGTTCATATGCATCATTAAGTCCCATAAGAAATTTAGTGACACGGCTGCGCTGTTGCAATCTTTCCAAAGCATAGCTTCTTTACACTCACAGTGACCACAATTACAAACAAGCAATTTCACACAATTATTATGTACTTCCCATAGAGCAACAAGTTCAGTAAATATGTACTCACACCAATTAAACCTTTCTGAATCGAATTAAGACACTGTTCTATCTCATACACTCTAAGCGCATCATCTTGTTTAAAACGAGACATAAGATTCTTCTAAATGGTCGCATCAGTATTCATGAACAATAAGCTTTGACCAATCTTCTTGAATACAAAATTGATTAGCCAAGTTACCACCATATCATTTCATTTTTACCAAGAATCAGCGTTACGATCAGTAAGCAAAAGTTGAGGAATAATACAGTCGATGAAGCCGAGTTTGTTACGGACATTAATTCAACGCCATTTGTACTGATCTCCACCAAGAATGGGACTCAGATCCCGACGCCAGTTACTTATATACCAAAATTAATCCACCATAATCATAAGAATGAAGGAAATACAAATTCTCATATTGATCTGTTGATACATGATTGGGAGCAAGATTATCCATTCTCGCCGTATTCGTCTTTACGGAGAAGAACACAAGAAAGTGAAGATTCCGAACCAATCAAAGGAGAAAAAATAAAGAATCAGCTCAAAACAAACTTCTATCAACTCCAAAATGAGCTCCGATAAACTCCAATCAGCTCAATCTAAGAAACACAAAAAGAAAGAACGAAGAACAAGCAAAATGAATCCAAGAAACTCGAGAAAAGCAATCACAAAGGGGTTACAAAGATAAAATAAGGATCATTGAATCAAAACACTCATGATGGCGAAGAAAAGCTCGTGTAATAGAATCAATGGATTGATTTTCACTATAATACCATATAAAAGAAGATGAACTGAGGAAAATAACTTTTATAATTAATGTTGTAAAGTATACAATGATTCACTATTTATACATAAGTGATTTAGACAAAAGGAAACCAAACCACTAAAGCAATGGTTAGCTAAAAGAAACTTAAACAAAGGTTAATACATATGCTAATAGAGTATCAAACACTTACCAAAAACATATATCTACAAAACTATATATCGCCGGATATGATCGGGAAATTTGCAATCAGCGGGACGAGCAATTGTAAATCGAGTTTGGATTCGCATATATATATAGATATATATAAGTAGCATTTTGGTCTATGCTATGCATGAACATAGTTGTAATGTTAAGTTTTTTTTCTTGTAACACTGTTAAGTATCTTTATAATTTAAATTCACTGTGAACATAAACCTTTGTATGAATTTGAATCAAATACTGATTGTAATATTATTAATTGATCTAATTCTGTACAAAACATTAATAGCATGAAGAGATAGAATTTTTGTTGCAAGTGAATTTTATTCGGTAGAGTCTTCGAAAGATATAACCTCTCCAATGTAGACCATGTAGAAGCGGCTGACGTACACAACTCGATCTTCCTTAACACGTGATCTCCAACATTGAGAATGATCAGATTCATTGCCTTCTCTGATCTTTCAAGCCTTTTGGCTTCCTCTTTCGCCAACCTTTTCCTGAATACATTATCGTCTTCATTCTTCCTCGATTCTAACGCATGAGCTGACGTAGACTCTTCTAACACATCCTTTAAACCAAAGACAAACAGATGCGAAAGCAACCTCTTCTTCCATAAGGAGAAGTCACCTTTCCCATCAAACCGCTCAACCTTATTTCTTGCATTCGCCATTGATAATGACACCAACCAAGGCTCTGATACCACTTTGTTGAATCACAACGGCGAATTAGTTTATTTCAAGAACTAGAATCAAACACACAAACTCGCTGATACACTCTCTGAAAAATTCGACGACGTAAGTGAGAAAGTTTAAGTTTGTAGAATAATGGAGATAGGAGGAAGAATATGGAATACATAGAAGATGGATACAAGAGATTGTTTACCCAGTGGTTCACCTAGAATGGTTTACGTACACTGGGAACTGGCAAGGAGGCAATTCAATTTAATATTAAGTACAAAGATTCAGAACCTCTCTCTTTCTCTCACAGCCAAAGCTTACAAACCAAACTTGGTCTTTTCTTGTGCTAAGGAGAAGAGAACACACGAGATCCTCTTATATTGTGGGAGTCTATTACGTTAACTGATGTCTTTTATATTTCCATTGTTTTATCCATTCACCCATATGCATTTTGATCATATAGACTAGGATTTAGTCATTTCTAGGTTGCATTTTGCATACATGAGTTCTTATCAGGTAATGGAGTGTCCTTGGAGTTCTTGGAGGTGATTGTATGGATTTGGGGTTTAAAAGAGGAGTTAGAGGTGATTCTGGTATGAGCAGAGGCCAGATCTAGGTCCCAGAGCGACTCCCTGAAGTCGCTCCACACTAGAGTGGCGTCCAAGATTGCTTCACGAAGTCGCTCCAACCCTTGAACAAAGAAGCAGCCAGAGCGACCCATCAGAGCGACCTGTCGAGGTCGCTCCAATCCGGAGTGAGCACCCGCAGCGAGACCCTCTAGTCGCTCGCCTTTTTATCTTTTCTGGAAGCTGAAGATGGCCTTGGAGCGAGGTCCCAGAGCGACCTGACCAAGTCGCTCCAGCCCCAGAGCGACAAGGCCAGGTCGCTGCACGTTTATTTGTGACGAAAACTTGTATTATTTTAAGGACCTTTTGGTCATTTGTTTCATGTTTTGACATTTGGAAACCCCAAGTTAAGTATTTAGCTAGCCTGTTAGGCAGATCTATCTTTCATTTTGAAGAGAAAAACAGAAAACCCAATTGGAAAGTTCATCTCTTTTGAATCATTTTCCTTGTTCTTGTTATCCTGTTTAGTTTGATTGTATTATCTACTCATCTTACCTGATTAAGAGTGAATCCAATATGAGTTTAAGAGGAATCATGAAGATTAGTGAGTAATCCATCTTTGAATTCATGGATAGGGAGATTAAAGGTGATTAGGCTAGAACTAGGATGTTTAGTATAGGTTTCTCATATTCCTTGCTAGTAGAGTATCCTTAATGCATCCTTTGAGTTGGCCTCTCAAGGGTTGAACTTTAGGCATTTAACACCTCACAAGGTGTTCGATGAAATGCCTGAGTCAACTCTCCTAAGCTTTTAACATACTTTACCAAAGACATTTGTTGTTAAAGGTGTTAAGATGGCTATAGACTTGTTCTTAAAGATTACTTTTGTAACATTCAACCGAAGACATTTGATGTTTGAGTTATGTTAGTAAATGAGCATTCATCTAGACATAGAGCTTGCTTAGAAGTGTGTCTAGGCTTAAGGTTGATAGTTAAATTTATCGTTTTCCATCCTGTTCAAAGTTCAATAACCCACGGTCTAATCCTTACTCCCATGAGTTCTCCTTTCTCTCCATCAAAGAAGTTATTTTAGTATTTGTTTTTCTTATTCTTAGTTATAGTTTAAAACCATCATTATTGCGATTGCATTTAGATTAAGTGAGTACTTGCATTCTCAGTGCTTTAAAAATCCCTTAGAATTGGTTCGACAATCTCTTATACTACAACATTTGTTTTAGGAGCCTTGAAAACTCGTAACTTCAAATTGGGGCCGTTGCCAAATTCGGAGTAGATTTAAACATTGAGATTTAGTCACTTGCTTGAGACTAAGTCATTTTCCTTTTATTTTATTACTGAATATCCATCTTCATCTCTCTTTGGATTTCAGGTGTATGAACTTGAGGAGCAAAGGCACAACAAACCTTGTTCCAAGAGTTCCAGATATCAGGGCGTTTGAAAGAGAGATTGCAAGACAGAGAAAACAAGCAGAGCAACAAGCTCACTTACAACGGTTGAACACTCAAATGGAAGACCCACCACAAGGAGTTAACAACCATGTCCTACACCCACCAGTGCACCCACCGCGCCCAGCTCGCCCCATTGGTACCTATGATCGTCCAAACCTTCATAGCAATAGGTTGGGAATCAGAGCACCAGCTGTGGAGACAAACAACTTTGAGGTCAAACCAGGACTCCTCAACGTGATTGAGAACAAAAAGTATCATGGCTTGCCTGTGGAAGACCCATTTGATCACTTGGACAAGTTTGACAGCTATTGTGGGTTGTCAAAGACCAATGGCGTGTCTGAAGATGCCTTCAAGCTCAAGCTATTCTCTTTCTCTTTGGGGGATAAGGCACGTCAGTGGGAGAAGTCTCTACCCAGCGACTCTACCACCACCTGGGATGACTGCATGAGAGCATTCTTGGAGAAAAATTTCTCTACTTCAAGAACTGCTAAGCTTAGGAATGAGATCTCCAGTTTCCAACAGAAGAACTTGGAAGGATCCAGTGAAGCATGGGAACGATCATGAGCTACCAAGCTCAATGCCCCCACCATGGTTTCTCTAAGGAGAGTTTGTTGAGTACATTCTACATGGGTTCTCTTCCTAAGTACAGAGCAAGATTGGATACCGCTAGCAATGGGTTCTTCTTGGGAAGGACTGAGGAAGATGCTGATGAACTGGTTGACAACATGGTCAAGAGTGACGCAGTCTACATTGGAGACCATGACAGAGTTCAGTAGAGGTGATGACAAGCATACAAGAAAGGAACTGAAGGCTCTACAAGATAAGATATACATCCTCATTGCAGAAAAAGCTACTCAAGAGCAGCTCAACTTTGTTGGAAACACACACCATGAAGCACAACCTGTGACAAATGAGGTAGATGGAATAGAGGGTCAAGAAGAGCTGTGTTTCATCAACAACAATGGTAGTTGGTACAAGAAGGAACCAAACTTTCGCTACAACAACTAGCCACAAGGAGGTTACCAGCAGAGACACAACCAGCAAGGGAGCTATCAGCCTCAGCAGAACCCACCTCAAGGTTTCACCAACAAGGGAAACCAACCTTCTCAACAACAACAGCAAGCTAACCCTTCTACAACTACTCCTTAGGAAAACCACACTGATGCTTTACTGAAACAGATTCTGGAGTCTCAGACTAGAAGTGAGAAGCATGTTGGCTATGAGCTGAAAAATATTCATGCCAAGATTGATGTCAATTACAATGATCTCAACAACAAGTTCAAGGCTTTAGAGAACCAGTTTGCTTCCATGAACACTAACCCAAATCGCCAGCAAGGGTCCCTACCTGGAAAATGTGAGCAAAACCCCAAAGAGACTATGAAAGCCATTACCCTAAGGAGTGGGAAAGAATTAGCTTCTAAGACTCTCAACAAGAATGCTCAGAAACAAGGTGAGGGGGTGGCCATCAACATAGATGATGAGGTTGTGATTGTGGATGAGAAGATCAATGATGAGATCCTGGAGATAATTATTGAAGCCAGAGGTAAAGGAAAGGTTGGGGAAGAGAAGAAAACAGTAAAAGATGGTGAAGTTGCTGCTCCAGAAAATGAGAAGGCTTTTGTTCCTCCTCCTTATGAACCCAAACTTCCATTCCCTGGAAAATTCAAGAGGCAACTGCTAGAGAAGTACAAGGCTTTATTTGAGAAGCAAATGAGTGAAGTTCAAGTCACAATGCATGTCATTGATGCTTTCATGCTAGTTCCTCAATATAGCAAGTTCCTGAAAGATGCTGTAACCGCAAATAAGAAGGAGATGGAAGGTATGATGATCCTTACTCATGAGTGCAGTGCTATTATCCAGAGATTTGTTGTGCCAAAAAAAAGCTAGAGGATCCAGGATGTTTTACATTACCTTGTGCTCTTGGACCTATGGTGTTTGAGAGATGTCTCTGCGATTTGGGAGCTAGTGTCAGCTTGATGATTTTGTCTGTTGCAAAGAGGCTTGGATTCACTCAATACAAGAAGTCTAGACTATCCCTGGTGTTAGCTGATCGTTCAGTGAAGTACCCCGTGAGTATCTTGGAAGATCTCCCTGTAAAGGTTGGAAACTATGAGATCCCTACAGATTTTGTGGTGCTTAAGATGGGGGAAGAAGCTCAAGATCCCCTGATCCTTGGAAGGCCATTCTTAGCTACAGTAGGTGAAATTGTTAATGTGAAAGAAGGCAAGTTTGATCTTCATTTGGGTAAGGGGCACACTCTTCAATTTCACATCAAAGAGATAATGAAGAAACCAACTGTACAAGGGAAAGTATTCTACACTGAAGAGATGGATGCTCTAGCTGATAAGCTTCTTGAAGAGTTGTCATTAGAGGATCCTCTACAACATACCTTGACAGTAGAAAGAGAGTTTGCAATGATTGAGAACGAAGAGAGCATTGCCTTTGGGATGATGCTGGATTCACACAAAGGGTTTACTAGTAAGGATCAGTATGAGGAGCTTCCTCAAGTGATTCATCAAGTAGCCTCAGTCACTCAACATGAAGAAGTCCAGAAAGATGACTGGAGTGAGCTCAAAGCACCTAAAGTGGAGCTTAAACCTCTTCCTCATGGTGTAAGGTACTCATTTCTTGGAACTAATGAGACATATCCTGTCATTGTGAGTAGTGCGCTGAATCAGAATGAGATATCTGAATTTTTAACAGCACTTAAAAGATTTATAAAAGTAATAGGTTACTCACTTGATGATATTAAAGGGATATCACCCTCTTTGTGCATGCATAGGATACATCTTGAGGATGAGTCAATGACTTCTATAGAGTGTGGGAACCGAAATTCACCCCTGTAGATTTTACGTAAACAAAGGAACTTAGGGAAAACCCTAATTTCCCAGAGGACCCAGCTATCTGCAGAACCGCACACAAGCAATCAAGAACACGATAACAAAATAAAAAGAAATGAAAAACAAGATAGAGAGCGAAGAGGATTCTTATTCCGAATTCTGCGTAAGAGTGGTAGAATGAGAGTAAGCCTTGGCTACAAGAGCTGACGACGAGTTCCCTAGTTCTAACAACCTAGACTGAAAACCCTAGTTGAGACACAGCTCGATAACAAAAAACCGAGAGTTTCCTAATGCTAAATTTGGTGGTGAGAGCTCTGAAAATCGTGTCCTGCCCATGTCCCTAATCTTATGCATATATACTCCCTCCTTAGGTGGTTTAGTCCTTTATTTTTTGTACAGATTCAAGTCCATCGGAAATCTTCCAATTATCTCGATCTTTCCCTTTTTCTTCGGAAAACTTTTATCTATCTTCAAGCTTGACATTTATCTTCAATCTGCGAGTAAATAGACAAACCTTCGTCGTATCTTTGGGCTGGACTTCATTTAAAGTCGCGAGTGGACTTTTGTCGCATTTTACGACGTTCCGAGCCTGTTTTTGCGACTTAACCGTATAGCGATTTCGAACGAGATCGTTCCTTAATACGATGCTGTTTTTATAAAACATCTCGAGTTACTCGTATAGCTTTGCAATATCCGATTTTTCGTCTAACCGTTGCCATTTTATACGATTTACTCGAGTTCTTTCGAAAAAACAAGACTTTACGGTTTTTATCGTAAAACTTGATTGATAAGACGGATCGAGATGAAACAAGAGACATTCCGATCACGGTTCAGAGCACGATTGGAGTCAAAGGACGTATGCTTTGTTTCGGGAGTACGGGGAACAGGGCTCGGATTGGTCAGCTCGATGTACGGCGAGCTGTTGTGAGACGATCAGCTCGCCGTACGGCGAACTGAACTGCCTGGTTCAGCTCGTCGTACGGTGAGCTGTTGTGAGACGATCAGCTCGCCGTACAGCGAACTGAACTGCCTGGTTTAGCTCGCCGTACGGTGAGCTGATTTGAGTGAACCAGCTCGCCCTACGGCGAGCTGGTTCATGGCCACCAGTTCACCGCACGGTGAACTGGTCCGGGACACCCCAACTCGCCGTACAGCGAGTTGAACCGGTTGGTTAAGCTTGGCGCATGGCGAGCTGGTTTGATCGAACATGCTCGTGATTACGGCGGATTGGATGTTTCGGTTTTCCGAGATGACAATTTCCAAGTTTCACGCGGATTTATTTTGTTCGAAAAGTCCTTATAATTCTATAAAACAACTTCTCATGTTTAATAAAACGTATTTTTATTTTTTGCAGAAAGTTTTGGTCATTGATTTCCGTCGTACCGATTTTGACCTCAACAGTTAGCCCCCCAGTTCGTAAGAATCGTAGAGTTCTTGCGAGCGGTTTGAACTTGTTCGGCAAGTTTGGTAGAATTTGGCGGAACTTTAATGGCCAAAAGTCCAAAGGTGAATAGTAACGATTTTTTTAAAGATTAGGGTTGCGCCTTGTGAAGGCTGCCTATGTACCCTATTGAAGGGATCAAGCCTTTCGTAGTTCGTCGTGGATTTAAGGTTCGTATGACCTGTTTCCCAGTGAGACCTTTAGAGTCTAGTTATTTGTATTTGACCTTTGTCGGTCTCGAGACTAGCTTAGTACGCTGTTTGCTCTGGCCGAGTGTGGCCGTTATAGTTTTTGGACTGGCCGTGTGCGGCTTATTAATGGAATCATCAGAGTTTGCGTTTTTAAGAGCGTGTTTTTATTCGTATGAATATAGAGGGAAGAATACGAGTTGTCGTCTCATAGTCTAAATCTTTTTGTAGATCACCCTGTTCGTTTGCCCGTTCCGGAATTTTTTGAAATTCGGTGAGCGTTTAGATTTGAACGAAGAGACATGCCTTTAGGATCTCAATTCATGCCTTGAGACGTTAGAGACCAGTGTGCTGGGTTTAGGGCAAGACCTAGGTTTACTTTCAGATTAAGGCTATGCGATGACTAGTCGGCTTTCGTTTTGGCTGTTGTGATTTTAACCTGATTTTGTATCGATTTAAATTCCGCGATATGTTCTCGGCTTATACGACTTTTCTGATCGAAATCAAGCATCCCCAAAGGTGCTGACCAAAATTTGGATTTCTTTATAGAGCTATTACCCTTGTGTCCGGTGTATGAGAGCTATCACTACGAGATAACTTAAGTTTCTTTAGGACTGTTGCGAGTTTGTTGTGATCAGTAAAAAACTTGGTGGTAGATGCTACCGTTGTTTGGGTCTTCGCGAAGGATTCGTATCTTGTGCGTATTTTATAGTCGTGGATGGACTGTTAGGTCTTCAAAGAAAATGCCTTTATCGAGGGGTATTTGTGTCAAAAAACTATTCTTTGGGCGTCTGCAAAGTCTCGCAGTGCCGAAGATTGGTTTTTATTTTACATGTTGTATTTCGTGTTAGAAACGTTTGCGGACTCGAAGATGTTGCGCGGTGTTGCGAGGGTTTTGTCTTAAGCCTACTTTGGAAATATAGTGAATCGAGAGAATGTAAAACTTAGTCAGTTTTTGATAAGTTTACATCGTCCGTTGAATGTTTTGGCTTGGCGTGACGGTTGTATTCAGCCGCATAGCCAAGTATGTCTATGGTCGTAGAAAACGTTTTTCCGTTTTTAGGTTTGATTTATACGGTGAAAGTTTCGTATAATCTTTCCTTTGTTCGTATGTAAGTTGTATTCTTTTTTTGCCCGAGGGAGACGAAGCATAAGAATCTCGCTGCCGAGCCCGTGCGAAGTCAGTTGTAGGATGGTTTCGTTCCCGGATGTAATCAAGAGGAATGAGAGCAGATGCTAGCGAACCGCAGGGCTAAGGAATGAGATTCTTCAAATCGTAATGCGAGGAAACAAAGTTCAGATTGGTCGTCCAGTGTCGGATCATATAGCTTGGTTGTTCCTATAAGGAAAGTATTTTTCGCAAAACCTGTTACGTTTATTTTTGAAAGTTGCTTCGTTATGTCATGATCTTGAATATATGAAGAATTTTTCGCATAAGTAGCGGGTGATGATTTTAGTAAATTGACACGATGCGTGGAGATAACAATGTTTCCGCAGATTTTCAAAAAGACTTTTCCGCTTTGTTATTTCATCGAGATCCAGTCGCGAAACCTTTTAGCGGGTTTCTTGAGCGGAATGAATCACTTGACCAGTGATAGGATCAGTTGGCGAGCAAGGAGGACGTATTCTCTATTGCTGCTACTTGTGTTCTCGATTTTTCTTTGTCGAAATATTTTCGATATTGTTACGTGACTCACTTGGTTCGACGGAAAATGAGAGAAATGCTTTTATGCCTAAAGGTTTCTCATATATATATTTTTTTAACTCTTATTCGAAACTTGTTTTATCAAGTTGGAAAAGATCTTTACGACTTCGGCAAATCATCGAGTTTCACTCTGAGATTTGGCAGAGGTTTTCTAAACGCGTGACTGCGATGAGAGATGCTGTATAGTCCTCGATTTTACTACCCATAAGGTTTGGATCAGTTCTTAGCGTTTAGACGAATCTTAGATTGTCGTTTGCTTTTGGGATGATTTTGATGAGGTATCGCATTGTTCGAATATTTTTCCGCCTTGTTTTTGCGAGAGTTTGCTTTATAGAAAGCGTTTTCTTGATGCGGAGAAAAATGTTTTTCGATTAAAGAGAGATTTTATAATATTCTAACTTTGTCTTTCTTAAAAGTTTCGAATTTTTTGAATACAAAGCGGATATTAAAAAATATGGGAGTATACGAATACTCGTATACGCACCCACTATTTTTCCTCGTTTTGGAAAGGGGGATAGCTGAACTCGTCTTTAAGCGAGCTGCCTACGTATTCCTTCTGGCAATCAAGTCATCTCGTAGTTCTCATTGTTTGTGCGAGTGTGTTTACTCAGCTGTCGTAGATTCGTCGATCGCTTTAGTCGCTGGATCGATGTCTTTTTCTGGATCTTTCTCCTCCGGTTGGGTAGTAGCGATGAGTTCGGAAGCTTGCTGCTTCTCAACCATTGCTGATTTGGGGTTGTTATCCGCGGTCGGCGGAGTGAACTTCGCTCGGTCCGGTTGCACGATAGCGACAGCTAGTTGCCTTAGCTTATGCTCCGCTAGGAAACATGATCGTGAATGTCACTGGCATCCCCAAATTGCCGCGACTCCGGAAGGAGTCGGAAACTTGATTCCTAAGTGATACGTCGACGGAACTGCCTTCATGGCGTTTATCCAGGGCGTGACCATGATCACGTTGTAGATAGCTGGTCGGTTGACGACTGCAAAGTTTACAATTTTCGTCACTTCTTTTACGGCGACCGGAAGTCGGATTGATCCGAGAGTCATAGCCGTTTTGCCGGAGAAGCTGGTCAGCGGTTTTGGTATCGGCTCGATCTCTGTCAAATCGATTCCCATTCATGCCAACGTGTTACAGAAGATTATGTTGACAGTGCTTCCAGTGTCGACCAGGATTCGGGCGACTTCCAAATTGCTTATGACCAAGTCAATGACGAGAGGGTCAGCGTGCGGTTGGTCGATGCCTGCAGGTTCTGCCTCCTCGAAGGCAATTATTCCTTTTGGAGTGTCTACCGACGGCGTCTTCCAACTCGAACCCATCTCGGCTTTTCGCTGGTAGGATTTGATGGACGAGATGGTGTCAGCGTAGTACTGTGATTCGCCGATGATCATTTTGACCCTTCGGCGGTTAGCGTCGTTTCCTTCTCGTTTTGTCTTCATCCGCGTTTCTCACCCGATTGGTTCCCTTGTGGCGGAGTTTCCGCTCGCGAGTTCCTATCGCTTTCGGGGGGGGGGGGAGATCCGAATCACGGATGAGATCTTTCATGCTGGACACTTTGGTTAGTTCTCCCGCGAGAAGTTTTTCGGCCAGTCTTGCGCCGAGAACTTTGCAGTTTACGGTAGAATGACCACGGGTCTGGTGGATATTGCAGAAGGTATTCTCGTTGTAATTCGAATTCCTAGACCACGTGTTTCCCGTCGTTCGCCCTTGCTATAATACGGAGTTGATGGTGTAGTTGTGCGCACCTTGGAGATCCTGCCCCTCGTGATGGACGAATTTGTCGTTGCGAGAGTTTTTCTTTCTCAGTTTTGGCTCCGACGCGGTGTCTTTTGTGGATGACTTTGCCGGCTTATGCTGTTCCGACAAGATTTTGGTCTCCTCTTTGATGGTGATATAATCGGTAGCTTTGTGGATCGCGTTCTGGATTGTTCGCGGCTTCTTGAGAGTTATCCACTTTCTAAACTTCGACTTAAACCAGAGTGATTTTCTGAGCGCGTCAACGGCTGCTCTACCGCTTATTCCGCTAACCCTAGCCATGATAAGCTTGAACTTGCTCATGAAGTCGCGGAGAGGTTCGTCTTCCTTCTGGGACAACCTCCAGAGATCAGCGTTGGAAGTTTCCCGATTTATGAACATCGAGTATTGCTTCAGGAATTCGGAGGCGAGTTGGCGGAAACTTCTGATCGAGTTCCGCTTAAGCTTAGTGAACCATTCGAGCGCTGCTCCCTCTAGGTTTTTGACAAAAAGACGGCAGTAACCCGTGTTTTTTTCGCTATCCTTGAGCTTGGCTCGCCCCATGGTGATATGGAAGGCTTGCAGGTGCGCTTCGGGATCGGTTGTCCCGTTGTAGGTTGTCACTCTGAGCTTTCCGTGATCGGGTAGCTTAATCTCGCTGATGCGAGCCGTAAAAGGCGTCCTACGAGATTTGTATAACAGCTGATCAATTTCCGGCGCGGCGCTGGTAGCATGGTGAATTTGAGATTTCACCGCTTTTACCGCTGCGGCCGTTTTGGTGATGTATTTGCGGAGATCGCGAATCTCAGTCAGATCGCTAGCAGTTTTCCGACTTCGTCGGCGTTTGCTATGAGTAACTGGAGATCGTTCCTTTGATGTTTTTGCGCGATCCGAGCAATAGAGCTCCTTCTCGTCATCGGTGGGAGAGCGCTTATAAGTGGATACTGACCGCAGGCTGCGATCTTTCTTCCTTCTTTGATGAACGTCAGCGTCTTCATTCGACGGATCGGATTGGTCGCTTATTTCCAGGTTAACCTTTCCGACACTAACGCCTTTGGTCTCGTGTTTACGAGAAGGAGATTTTTTCCAATTCGACTCGTGTCGCTTCAGGGTTATCTTTTTCGGAGTTTTGCTCCGACGGATTACCCTGCTCGGTTCTGGGAAGTTCCATAGGAGTCATGAAGTCGAGCCTCCTTTCGCGGATCTTGGTAGTTTTGCGGGGACGAATTGCCTTGGTTATCGCAGTTAAGGTTTCGACCTGTTTTGCGAGTAAGCCAATCAATTTTTCTTGCTCTTCCGACTTCTTGCTGAAGTCAGTGAGCATCTTATCGACAGTCTCGGTGTTAGCGAGAGCGTTAACCGCGGACACATCTGGAGCTGGTGTTTTGTAAACGTTGTTTGATTGAGCGTCCTGCGGCTTGAGTGTAAGATAGATCCGACCCCTCCTCCTTCTAGCGCCAAACTGTGGGAACCGAAATTCACCCCTCTCGATTTTACGTAAATAAAGGAACTTAAGGAAAACCCTAATTTTCCAGAGGACCCGGCTATCTGCGGAACCGCACACAAGCAATCAAGAACACAATAACAAAATAAAAAGATATGAAAAACGAGATAGAGAGCGAAGAGGATTCTTATTCCGAATTCTACGTAAGAGTGGTACAACGAGAGTAAGCCTTGGCTACAAGAGTTGACGGCGAGTTCTCTAGTTCTAACAACGTAAGACTGAAAACCCTAGTTGAGAAGCAGCTCGATAACAAAAAATGGAAAATTTCCTAATGCTAAATTTGGTGGTGAGAGCTCTGAAAATCGTGTCCTGTCCTTGTCCCCAATCTTCTACTTATATACTCCCTCCTTAGGCGGTTTAGTCCTTCCTTTTTCGCCCAGATTTGAGTCCATCGGAAATCTTCTATTTATCTCGATCTTTCCCTTTTTCTTCGGATAACTTCTATTTATCTTCAAGCTTTACATTTATATTCAATCTGCAAGTAAACAGACAAACCGTCATCGTATCTTTGGGGTGGACTTCGTTTAACGTCGCGAGTGGGCTTTTATCGCGTTTTAGGACTTTCCGAGCCTGTTTTTGCGACTTAAGCGTTTTGCGATTTCGAACGAGATCGTTCCTTAATACGACGCTGTTTTTATAAAACATCTCGAGTTAATCGTATATCTTAGAAATATCCGATCGTTTTGTCTAACCGTTGCCGTTTTATACGATTTACTCGAGTTCTTTCGAGAAAACAAGATTTTACGGTTTTTATAGTAAAACTTGATTGATAAGATGGATCAAGATGAAACAAGAGACGTTCCGATCACAGTTCAGAGAACGATTGGAGTCAAAGGACGTATGCTTCGTGTCGGGAGTGCGGGGAACATGGCTCGGATTGGTCAGCTCGACGTACGGCGTACGGCGAGCTGAACCGGTTGGTTCAGCTTGGCACACGGCGATCTGGTTCGACCGAACCTACTCGTTATTACGGCGGGTTAGATGTTTCAGTTTGTTGATTAACTTGGGAAATCGTGTAGTCGAAGATTGTTTCGTTCGTTTTTCCGAGATGAAAATTTCCAAATTTCGCGCGGATTTCCTTTGTTCGGAAAGTCCTTAGAATTTTATAAAAAAACTTCTCGTGTTTTATAAAACTTATTTTTATTTTTGCGGAAAGTTTTCGTCATTGATTCTGTCGTACCGGTTTTGACCCCAACATAGAGCATCAAAGAAGGTTAAATCCTAACTTGAATGATGTTGTAATGAAAGAGATTCTTAAACTTTTAGATGCTGGTATGATTTACCCTATCTCAGATTCTAAATGGGTATTTCCTGTGCATATAGTTCCAAAGAAAGGTGGTATCATTGTGATTAAAAATAACAAGGATGAACTGATTACCAACAAGAACTATCACATGGCATAGAATGTGTATTGATTATATAAAATTGAACTCTGCATCTAGATAGGATCATTTTCCACTGCCATTTATTGATCAGATGCTTGAGAGACTTGCAAATCACCCTTTCTATTGCTTTCTTGATGGATATTCAGGATTTTTCCAGATACCCATACACCCAAATGATCAAGAAAAGATGACATTCACATGCCCTTTTGGTACCTTTGCTTATTGAAGGCTGTCATTTGGGCTATGTAATGCTCCAGCCACCTTTGAGAGGTGCATGATGTCAATCTTTTCTGATCTAATTGAGAATGTCGTGGAGGTGTTCATGGATGACTACTCTGTCTATGGATATTTGTTTTCTGCTTGTTTGTCAAATTTGTGCAGGGTCCTACAAAGATATGAAGACACCAATCTTGTGCTGAATTGGGAGAAGTGTCATTTCATGGTAAAAGAAGGGATTGTGCTAGGACACAAGATTTCAGAGAAGGGAATCGTGGGTTTGGCTCCTCCAAAGACAGTTGAAGATATCAGGAGTTTCCTGGGGCATGTTGGTTTCTATAGGAGATTCATCAAAGACTTCTCTAAGTTCGCCAGACCATTTACCAAATTGCTGTGCAAGGAAGAGGTCTTCATCTTTGGTGAAGAATGTCTTGAGGCTTTCAAGAAACTGAAGAGTGAACTTGTAAGTGCCTCCATTGTCCAACCACCTGATTGGGATCTTCCCTTTAAGATCATGTGTGATGCTAGTGATTATGCTGTGGGAGCTGTTTTGGGAAAGATGGTAAAACTCATGTCATCTACTATGCAAGCCAAACTCTGAATGATACTCAGATGAAGTATGCCACTACTGAGAAGGAAATGCTAGCCATTGTCTTTGCCTTTGAAAAGTTCAGAAGTTACCTAGTGGGATCTAAAGTCATTGTCTACACAGACCATGCTGCTTTGAGACACCTTATGGACAAGAAGGATGCAAAACCTAGGCTCTTGAGATGGATTCTTTTGCTTCAAGAGTTTGATTTAGAGATCAAGGACAAGCCAGGAGTTGAGAATGGTGTAGCTGATCATTTGTCCAGGTTGAAAGTAGAATGTGGTGCCCCCATTGATGAAAGACTTCCTGAAGAGCAGATCATGGCTATTGGAGCAGTGATGGGAGTTTGCGAGACTGGTAGAAAGCTTGAAGAAGTCAAGGCTACAGAAGAGAAAGAACCTTGGTATGCTGATTTGGTGAACTACTTAGCCACAGGAAAAGAACCTTTGAATCTTGTTGGCTTTGCCAAGAAGAAGTTTTACAAAGATGTGAAGAGATACAATTGGGATAATCCATACCTCTACATTCTCTGCAAGGATCAACTTTATAGGAGAGTGGTTGCCAATGAAGAAGTTGATGGGATCCTTACACATTGTCATGGATCATCCTATGGAGGTCATTTTGCTACTTTCAAAATTGTTGCAAAAGTGTTACAAGCTGGATTTTGGTGGCCACACATGTTTAAGGATACACAAGAGTTTGTTTCAAAGTGTGATTCATGCCAAAGAAGAGGAAACATCACCAAAAGAAATGAGATGCCTCAAAACCTTATCCTAGAAGTTGAAGTGTTTGATGTATGGGGTATTGACTTCATAGGGACATTTCCAGGATCCTTTAGCAACAGCTACATCCTTGTAGCTGTTGATTATGTTTCTAAATGGTGGAAGCAATTGCAAGCCCCGCCAATGATGCTAGAGTGGTAATCAAAATGTTCAAGAGCATCATCTTTCCAAGGTTTGGAGTTCCAAGAGTTGTAATTAGTGATGGAGGTTCACACTTCATCAACAGACTGCTCGAGAGACTTCTCAAGAAGAATGGTGTGAAGCATAAGGTGGCAACACCTTACCATCCTCAAACAAGTGGTCAAGTTGAGATTTCTAACAGAGAGATCAAGTCCATTCTGGAGAAGATTGTTGGGACTACAAGGAAGGATTGGTCTAATAAGCTTGATGATACACTTTAGGCTTATAGGACAGCTTACAAGACCCCTCTTGGAACCACACCTTTCAACCTTGTGTGTGGGAAAGCTTGCCACTTACCAGTAGAGCTTGAGTACAAGACATTATGGACAGTTAAGTTGCTGAACTTTGAAATCAAGAGTGCCAAGGAGAAAAGACTATTTGAACTACATGAGCTTGATGAGATAAGGATGGATTCTTTTGAGAACTCGAGGATCTACAAGGAAAAGACTAAAGCCTTCCATGACAAGAACATTCTGAAGAAAGAGTTCAAGGAAGGGGATCAAGTTCTTCTCTACAACTCTAGGCTCAAGCTATTTTCGGGAAAACTTAAGTCAAGGTGGTCCGGTCCATTCAAAGTTAAGGAGGTTAAGCCCTATGGAGCAATAGTTTTGTGGAGTACAGATGGGAGAGATTTCACTGTCAACGGGAAAAGAGTCAAGCTCTACATGGCTACCACACCAGAGGAAGATGGAACTTCAGTCCCACTTGCTGATCCTACTCCAGCCTATCTTCATAACATCAAAGTCAAGCTAGATACTTTAAACAAGCTCACTTGGGAGGAAGTCCCATGTCTATCCCTGTACATAGTGATTTAAGACTTTCTTTTTCTTATTTATTTTTCTTTTGACACTTTTGTTTGAGACAATTCAGGTCATTTGGTCGTTCAAACTTTAAGTTGTGAAAAAGGCCCTAGAGCGGTGTCTCAAAGCGGCACCTGCAGGTTGCTCTGAGCGCAGTGAAAACTCACAGCGATTAGGTGAGGTCGCTCCACTCCCGGAGCGATGTCACGTAGCGACACATCCTACTCGCTCGCTTTTTCGATCATTTGGGAGACGACATAATAGGCCTCAGAGCGACCTCCCGGAGCGGGTTCTGCAAGTCGCTCCAGCCTTGGAGCGACATGTCCACAGCGACACCTCCAATCGCTCGCTTTTCCAGCTGA
Source organism: Eruca vesicaria subsp. sativa (assembly GCA_932364175.1). Classification (NCBI taxonomy): domain Eukaryota; kingdom Viridiplantae; phylum Streptophyta; class Magnoliopsida; order Brassicales; family Brassicaceae; genus Eruca; species Eruca vesicaria. Next base: position 73,412 of record CAKOAT010101822.1, on the reverse strand, counting down.
TTTTGAAGCTGAAACTGGCCTCGGAGTGACGTCAGGGAGCAAGTCGCTCCGTCTGGGAGCGAGGTCCTGCAGCGATGTCTTGTGGTCGCTCTGGAGCCGGTCCAGTTAAGTTTTCTTAACTCGACCCGGTTTAATCTGATTGAACCAGACCCTAACCGTCCTAAACCGACCCGGAAGCCCTACACCTACCTCTCCTAGCAATCTCTCCTCTTCTCACTCTCATTCTCTCCATTGCAGCAAAAACTCCATAACTCTCTCAATTCTCAACCAAATCACCTGATTTTTGTTTCTAAATCCGAGTCGTATCCCATCTAACCTGTTTCACTACACCCAATCACCCTATCCTTCCATCCAAGCAAGGTATTGAGTTTTAAAATTCAATTTTCGTAGGTCCATGAACCCTAGAAATTGAAAATAAAATTTTGGTCATATTCTTGCTTGATTGTTGTGAAATAGACTAGGGAAAGCCTATATATCAAGCTGGGTTGATGATTCCTTGGTAGAATTGAGTTTAATTTGAACTTTGCCAAATTAGGGTTCATGGATTTGGGGATTTTCGAAATTGACCTTAATTGGGTGTGTTTGTGGTTGAACTAGGCTTGTTAAGACGTTTACAAGTAGACTTGAACTTCAATTCCTAGTTCACTTGTTGAAGTTTACTTTTGTAATCTCATTTTGCAAGTTCTTACTCTTTCTCACTTCCATTTACTTGTCCTCTTCCAAGATTTTACTTTTTAGGTACCAATGACGAGGAAGACAAAGGCACAAAAGGAAGCTGAGAAGCAAGAAACTAAAGAAAAGAATTTGCACTAAGGGGGAAATCTCTTGACTCCGAGCCAACTGGATCAGAGGCAGAGATGACTTCGAGGCAACAGGTCCTAGTTGCTAAAAAAAAAGGAGCAAGAGAAGAGGGCTGGGAAGAGTGTGGCAGTTCCCACCATTGAGGAAGGTGATGTTGAAAGTGAGGAGGAGCAAGTTCCTCAAAAGAAGGCTAAGTTGTCAAAGGGGAAGGAAGTTGCAGTTGATAGAGATAGGGAAAGACTCCTACTCCAGAGGAGTTGTATCATCACTTGCTGTATGGAGTAGCATGGACTCCAACAAGGTTTACAGACATTGATTTGCTGAAGGAGTTAAGACTTGATTCAGACATTGAGACGATGCTGGGACACCTAAAGATGCCACAACTCTACACCATGACATATCCTTACATTTAATGTTATATATTATATTACTCTATAATTTTATTGTTTAAGTTTCTTATTCGTTATTATTAATATATAGTAATTTGTTTTATATATTTTAATTTATATACTTATTGATTGTTATTCTTATTAATATATTTTTGAGTCTGATACATAAATTTTGATCCGAAATAATCAAATATATAATCTTCTTTAATATAGAGTTTTAGTTTCTGGAATTTGCATACAATACATTTTAATATTTATTTAGATATACTATAAATAAATATGTTTTTAATGATAGTTTATATTTTCATGTTGTGTGTAAAAATGATACTTTAACATCTATCACTTTAGTATTTTGCAAGATTTTATAAGTAAATATATTGTTATTTATTGATATTTTTTATAAACTATAAATAAAAATAAAACACGCATGATTGTGCAGGTCGAGATCTAATTATTATTCCCTTCGTTTCGAATTAGTTGTCATTCTAGAGAAAAAAATTGTTTCAAGATAAGTATCGTTTTAGAGTTTCGAGACAAAATTTATTAGGTTTATATGATATTTTATATTTCTATTGGTTGAAAAATGGTTAAACGTATAGATAATTGTGTTTTTATTTGAAAGTATATGAAATTAAATATTTTCTTAATGTTTGTGCAAAAATTAGAATGACAACTAAAGTGAAATGGATGGAGTACAATTTGAATGTAGTCAAAAGCCAAATATTTGAACCAAGTCAAAACGCAACTTGCAAAGCAATTTTCGATAAAATCAAGAAAGTATATCATTACCTTTTGAACGATGGATATGAATACAGGAGGGCGGTGAGAATTTTGTGAGCGGGAACCACCGTCGGATCTACCATCTTCGATGTCTAAGTTGGCGGTTTGTCTCTGAGCACTACTATTTGCCATTGATGGAGACTTTTCTCCAAAAATGTTTATGGTTTTGAGAACTCTAGTTTGTGTTGTTTATAAGCAAATGATTAAGTTGACCGCATGTTGACGTATTCTTCCTAGAATAAATACTGACTTTGATAATTTTTTTACACCCAAATAGATGAAAATAGCCACCACGGAGTGTGACAACTGCCAGGTCAACAAGTTTTAAATAGTTTAATGGAAATTTCCCTTTTAGTTTATAATGGTTTTATTAAACAAATCAGCATGCAGGTTAAATCTCCCTTATATCATATATTACCCTTATTATTCATGCTGTGCCAGGTCACATTGATGTGGGATTTTAAATAGTTTTGTTTTGTAATGGTTTTATACAAAAAGATCAGCAGGTTAAATCTCCCTTTATATTTTTGTTATAATACTTTTTAGATCTGCATTTGAGTTCATAGTTCTCTATCTTTGTCACAAATCAAGGCATGTGACTCGTGGTTCTTTGATTAAGAAACATGTAGAGCATGTAACACTCTGTAAGTAATAAATATCGATTCAGTTTTCTACAAGAACATCAAAATAAAATTCAATTCTAATAATTTGTGTTAAAAATATAAACATTTGCACACTACTGCGAAATTCATATAAAACGGCTAAGACATAATATCCAAAAGGTAAAATCATCAAGTAAGACGTAAACATCTATTATATTAAAACATAAGTCATAACTCATTTCATGTGTAATTTTTTTTAAAAAATAGACTATTACTAGAAAGTCATGTTACATTAACTCTCAAATAATCTTATTATTATTATATCTTATGAAAAATCATATCTATAGTAACAAATATACGTTTAACAATTTTCTTTTGATAAATTATCCCACACCCTCCAACTTAGTCACGAAAAATATGTTAATAGATATAAGTTTATAAATCTTCTATTATATATATGGAAATATGTCAATAATAGTTAAAATGAATCCACAATATATTAACAAAATCACATATTCGTAATATAGAATATTTATATACCCTAACAAAGTTTACACGCTATATATACTAGATAAATTTATTTCGATGTAAATTTTTAAAATTATATTGTTTAAAAAAAGAAATTGTTTAAAAATTCCTTTTTTAATAAAATTCTTTATAATATTAATGTACGAAGGTATAAGTTTAGTTTTTCACAAAAATTTCTTCGAAGTTTATATTATCTTTGAAAATTAAAGTATACTAATATTTAATCATGCTCTATTTGTATTAATTTATCTAAAAATGAAATACTAATCGAACAAACAATAAAATATAGAAGAAGAAACAAACACATGTTTGAAAAACATGTATAATATAGAAAATTTGAAACAATCTATTTGATTAAAACACATATTATATAATATTATTATGTTTGGAAAACATTTACTATACATATCGTAAATATTTGATTACTATGATATATACCAATTTACAAGTGCAAACAAAATGTTTATATAATAACTACAAATGAAAGCAAATACCCGCGCGGTTGCACGGGTCAAAATCTAGTAAACTCTTAAAAACATAGATAGCTAAAATATAAGCATATTGAGCCAGAGGTTTGGTTGGGATACTACAAGTTAATAAATAGATAAAAAGTAAAAAATAATAAATAACCAGATCGACACTGACAGATCTGAACGGTTTGTAAAATGTGTGTTTCCTAAAAAAAGGGTGGTTCCCTCCTCAAGAATTGGAGATGTTGAAACTTCCCGCAAAATAATATAGGCGGCAACTGGCAAGTGAAATGCAGTTTTGTAGGATAAATTTATTTGAAATGCATTTTTGTATGTGATCTCACCAAAGATTTTAAGTTTCCAAAAATCCTTTTTGTGACATAATTTATGATTAATAAAAAACCTAATTAATGAACCAAAAAAAATATTGTATAACATTTTCTATTTTGTCGGATTATCTCGTCTACCATTTTAATTTACTTAGATGCAAAATAGTTATACAATTTCCATTTTCAGTTCACAAATCATTCTTTTTCGCACATTTTTATTTAGTGTTTAACATAAAACTAACAATTGGTTAAACCAACATATTCATCCGTACATTTCTTCTAATCATCACATGATCTAGGTCTGGGCATTCGGGTAGTCAGGTCGATTTGGGTCGGGTTCTTTCGGGTCGGGTCTTTCGGATCTAAGAGTTTAGGACCCGACAGGGTAATTTCAAATTTTCGGTTCCAGATCGGTTTGGGTCGTACCGATTCGTTGTCTCCTAGTGGTTGACGCTCTTACTCTCTAGAGAAACAACCCGTCTTCAGCGGCCCCTCAATGAATTTTATTTAATTTACATTATTAATTTGGATACCCATCGGATTTCGGGTTCAGTCCGGGTCGGGTCCAAAACCCGCAGGTCCTCTACAACAAGACCCGATAGGGTAATTTAATCGGACCGGTTCCTACCTAAACCGAGTCTTTTCGGGTCGGTTTCGGGTCGGGTCTTCGGATCTGGTTAAAATGACCAGGCCTAACATTATCTTGTCAAACATTGATTCATTTGATCAATATTTTCAATAAAGTAATTATAATTTAGATATCTAATAAAGGTATTAAATTCATTCTTCCATAAAACCTTCTTTAGTACATACATATATTAGATCTGATTATCTAATTATATATCAGAAAACAATATATTTTTTTAAAATAACATGATGTCATTATTTAGACATATATAATTACTATTAATGTGAGATTCAATAACTTTATTACATCAAAATAACACATTTCTATATGTATAAAATTTGTTAAAACTTTGTTACAATACATTACAAAGGTTTATTATACAGAAAAATACATATCCTTGTTTTGTAAATAATTTTACATTGATTCGCTTGATCAATATTTTCAATAAAGTAATTATAATTAGATATCTAATAAAAGTATTAAATTAATTTTTTCATAAAACATTCTTTAATACATACATATTTTAGATCTGATTAACTAATTCTATATCAGAAAACAAAATATTTTTAAATAACATGATGTCATTATTTAGACATATATAATTACTATTAATGTGAGATTCAATAACTTTATTACATAAAAATAACACATTTCTATATGTATAAAATTTGTTAAAACTTTGTTACAATACATTACAAAGGTTTATTATACAGCAAAAATATATATCATTGTTCTGTAATAATTTTATTTTATAAAATTATCACTATCTCAAAACTCTTCTAAGATTATATAATACCAAGATTTTTGATTTCAAACTTTTAAAATTAAAAGGTTATTTTTAATAGTTATGATTATTGTTAAAAGTTATAAACTTAATATATAATTTTCATACACTGTTTATACCAGAAAATTTGCGTACAATTACCTAATATCAATTTGTTTTTAAGAAAAAGTTACAAATGGTGAAAAATGTCCACACATAAGATAAATCCAACAGAAAAACAATATTTAAAATATAATTGAAAGAAAAACAATAAAGGTGAAGGCTGAACAGTACTATTGGTAGATACCAATAGCCTCACAATAAAGAGCAAGAAAACAATTTTTGCTCACAACCCAGAGTTAGCAAACCGTAGAAACGGAGATTAACTCCAAATACTCTCATAGGAAAAAAATCATTCTTCCTATCCCCTCTCTATTCTCACTACTCTTTTGTCTTTGAATTCCCCATACTAACCTTTCTTTCTTTAATATATTTCTTCTCCACCTCAATAATTCATTTAAATTTTCAATTAAATTACCCAACCAACACACAACAACCAAATGGGGACCACAAGCAACCTTAACCAATAGAATTTCTAGTCTTCTCTCTCCAGCGTAGAGCTTCTTTCCCACCCTCCATTGACGATTTTGGAGCTTAAAAATCAGGTAAATCTTGTCCGCTTTTCATGAAATATTGTGTGAAATGTATTTTAAATGTTTGTGTATACTATGGGTAACCAAAAAAGTAAGAATTGATGAAAATTTAAGAGAGAAAAAACGATTTTAAAAACTGTGTATATGGATTTCGGGTATAATTTATGTCCGTTTTTGATGAAACTTTTACTGGAAAAATTATAAAGATAAGTGTATATGTCGGCTTGTGTAACAAAAGAAAGATTGAATGAAAATTTTAAGAGATTTAAAAGGATTTTGTAAACTTTATTTATGGGTTTTAGGGTATATTTTATGTACGTTTTGAGCCCGTTTTGATGATTTCTTGGGTGTAATGTCATTAATATGAAGTATGTATCATAGATAATGAAAAATCCAAACAAAAACGGACTAAAAAGTTGATTAATTAGTGCAAGGATAATTTATGGGTATTACTAAGATACCCAGTTTTACTGAGGAAAATAAGTATTACTGATAATACTGGTATTATTATGCTTACAAATATTACTAGTATTACCGGCTTTACTGTGTATTTAGTATTGAAAAAATTAGTCTTAGTAAGAGTGTACAGCGTGAAAAATTAAATTCAAACTTTTAAATAATGCTAATTGTCGTTATTTTTATTTCAGGAAAATGCAAAATCCGCATTGTACAATCATTTTTTTGATTATGGAGGATATTACATTAAAGATGGGGCTGAAATGAAATGAATTTCGGGAGATGGTGAAGGGGAAGATGAAATTCACACTATTGTGTTGAAGAAATCAGTGGAGGAGATCACACGCTCTGTTTTGGTTGAGCGTATTTGCAGAAAGATAAAGGTAGATGACTATAAGACGGAAGCGAAGATTAGTTACTTTCCGATGGTAATGTATTCGAACAAGCCATCATATATCTGGGAGGATGAAGACGTTTTCGGTTATCTAATGCAAGTAAATCAAGAGAATTGTAGAAGTGTTCTACATGTGGATTTTTACAAAACGGATGATGACACTGATTTTAATGGTGGTCTATCGGATAGAGAGATTTGTGGTTTGTACTAGTATTCTTATTCGTAATTGGGACAACTAAGTTTTATTGGTTTTATTATGTGCAATTTAGATTACTACGGATTACTGGAATTATTATGTGCAACTTGGACTACTAGGTATTACTTGTATTATTATGTGCAATTCAAAACCAATATTTATATATCACTAGGTAAATTTTTCATCCTCGTATTTTATATGATTATTTTCAATTCTTAGGCTACATATAATATATATATATATATATATATATATATATTAAACTATTTTGATGATTATTTTCAGTAGCTTACAATAATCTTAACGTTTTTCTCAAAAATCTTCCTTAGCTTTCATTGTTAGTATGTGAAAGGTTAGAATATATTAAAGAGAATTTAACAAAATACGTAATTCTGGTAAACTGTTTATGTAAATCTCTTCTATAACGATAATAATAGGATAAAATTATTAGTTTTACTACCAAACCTTCTTTCTTGAGATGGTTTCACTAGATATACGTAAAAGTTGCCAAAATATTACTATGTGTATGATAGTATTACTACTACCTTGAAGATTACTATAGGCATTACTAAGTTTTAAATATAATATTAAATTTTTGTATGACGGCTGCACGTTTTGCATGTGAAATGTATTTTTTAATTGTTTTAATATATATATTTATATATATTCTGCACGTTTTATATGTGTTTACTAGTTTTTGGTATATATTTTTTATTGTGTACTGATAAATAGAATGTTTGTAGAAAAAAAAACTTTTAAAATTATAGTAATTAAAGTAAATATTATTTTATGGTAACTAAAAATAAAAAGATTATTTTAAATAAATATTTAAAATTGCAAAAACTTTCAAAACTCTGAAATTTCTTCAAAAACCCTTAAAATTTGTACAAATGTTTTCAAAGATTTACTCAGATCTCAAATTTAGATGAGTTCAAATCTTAAATTGTCTCAAGTTCTTGATACAATAGTCCCTTAATAAAATCTAGTAATAAAGTCACGAGCTCTCCACGTATATATATCAAGTATGTTACTTTGGTTTTCCAAATATCACAATAAAAATCAATCATAATTTTTCTCAGTGATATCATTTTATACAAAGGTCAAAACTTATTTATCCATTTTTAAAATAAATCTTCTGTTTATTAAAACTTGTTTCAAAACATAGATACTAAAAATAACAAGTTCATACACAAGATCAAACTGTTTTACAACAAACATAGCAAACTAAAACACCCAACGATCTCATCCATCTTCCCCTCTTTCTCTTCTTTAACGACACCACCATATATTCCTTCCTAATGGTAGCTGTTCCCAAAGCATCAAAGAGAAGCATAACTAAAAAATTGCAGAACATGTTTTTTATTCCAAGACAAATCTGCTAACCCATGGTTGTGATGCAACACATAGGTTTTGAGATGAAAATACCTGAAATGTAAGTGAAGCGAAACTACCATGTTTAGTGGACACATTAATTCCTAACTGAAATTAGCAGCTAAGTGTGATCCAAGAACATAAAGCCATCAAATTTAATTTATTCTATCGAGTTTGTCCAAATATACACCTTATCATACTTACCTTGGGCTAACTTTGTATATGAGACCTTGCTGATAAAGAGTATGTCATCTACACTTTATTCTGCACCCTTGCTTATCTACTCAATGACCAAGAGTGAATCTGAGAGCTTTCTTGTGATTGCTCAAGTTACAGAACCGTGACAAGACTCCTCTTGCACTGCAAAAATACACCTTCGGGATCATGCCCCAAGAAGCTCCCATCCCTTCTTTATCATTCAACCAACACTTTTTGAGTTGCAAACTCTCGAGTGCTGGTGATATACCATGATTTTGACCCGTTTTTGGTCATATTTTCTATATGTTTTTTATTATAATTATCTATGTTTTGGAGTCTATTAGGTATGTTTTCAGGTTCAAGAGCATTTTGTCGTAAAGTGATGATTTAGGTGCCCTATGGAGCTTAAAGGAGAGTTTTACAAGTTGACTATGAAGATCCGACATTGAGAGACACATATCGATCGATACACACCTTGTGTAATCGATCGATGGTGATTCCGTAGAAGTTGAAGTCGAGATACTCCATCGATCGATGTACACAATGTACCATCGATCGATACAGAGCGTGATGAGCAAGACTTACTTGGCCGACTTGAAGCCCAAGTTCTCACCAAATTTCAAGATTGCCCCTGACGAGTTTTTAACCTAATTGTACTCTATATTTATAGCTATGCCTATGAGCCTTAAAGATATGAAGTTTTGACACAAGATTAGAGTTTTGTATTCTATTTTATACTTAGCAATAAAAGCATTTTCTTTTCTTCTTATTCTTTTGCTATGAATCTCTTAGCTATGTCTGAGTAGATTCATATGTTAGATTTAGGGTTCAAATAGTTATGAGGGATTAGCCCCAACCATGGATTGTTGAGTTGTTATATTCATTATCCAAATGAACCCTAATGCTTACTCTAGACTTGTTACCTAGAGTTATGATTATGGAGTGACTAATCTAATAGTCATCTTCCTGAAATCATTTGGCTAAACCCATACTCTATTAAGGCACGATGCGACAGCCGGTCTGATAGAAATTCTCGGGTGAACACAGTTTCAATCCGATCTGATACTTTATATCGATCGATACTCCTCTAGAGTTATCGATCGACGACAGCTTATATCGATCGACACTGAGATAGCAACATTGATCGATGCAGTCGGAAATCAGATCAATGGACGAGTTTGATAGCGACAGCTATAGATTTGTCTAAGGGTTGAAGTTCTCATATATTTGCAAGCAATTCGTTAAGACATCCATAGATTTATAATCCTGATTTTCTGAATAGTAACCTTGAATCTAACTATTTCTTTTCATTGTTTTCAAACTAAAACCTATTTTCCTTAGCAACTTACCATTTCTACTTATTTTATTTACTGTTTTAAACATTTTTCAACCTAGCTTAATCACTTAGGATTATATCTTTTGTGACTCTAGTTCCTTGTGGATTCGATCCCTAAGTATTACGATTGAACCTCTTATTTGAGAGAGTAAATCACTCCTTAGGTTAAACATTTGAGTGACATCAGCTGGACAAGACCTCATCAACTTCAACTTCTCTGGTCCAGTACAAGGATCCACCTTTCTTACAAGACGAGATTCTCAGCCGGTATGTGATCACAACATTTTCCAATGGCTTTAATCCTGATACCTTCACAACCACTAAGCTCAAGCTTTCCAATTCTCTTACACCATGTTGCTAATATTGTTGAAGTGAAACGCAGAGACGCTTTACCATTACGTTACAAGTCAAGAACAATCATACTACATTCAAATTCATATTGAAGAGAGGTGGAGCAAGAGGAAAGAAACTTACCCTAAGCAGGAGCTCCTGATATCATTATTTTCAGAGGCGTCGGCGGCTCCACTTTTCCCCCGCCACAACTGAAGATGCAGATATCCAAAATAAATATATCTCACTCAACGCTGATTTTCGTCAAGACCAAACTAATAATCAATTTAAAAACCGAACCAAAGACACACACACCTCCTAGAATTCTCTGGCGTTTCATCATCACTCCTCTCTTGGATTCTCCCCTGATTTTCTTGCAGATGCATTACGCCCATGAACACTGATTTTGAAAACTGAACCAGACACACACAAGTCCCAAGGTTCTAAGCTGCAGATTTTGATCTCTCCTCCCTGATGATTCCGTCGACTTTCCCAGAATTTTGTGATGAACATATTAATCCATGAGCTAGACGGACAAAATTCAAACTATGAGTCTCCTCCATCTCCATCTAAGGCAAAATTGAAGAATTCTGTGAAAAGTTTCGCTCTTTTTCTATTCTTTCTAAAAAAAAATTATCTACTTTACGAGAGAGAAGAGAGATGGGATTTGGGGGAGACAATTAGGTTAGATCTGATTTGTTTTGGGTGGGTGGGAAAATTAGAGGTTGGGTTTGTGAATATTCTGATTTGTTAAGGGTGTTGAAGTCTTTAACCACCCTGGACCCACATTTCTATTTAAAAACTAATAAATACTAAATAATATTTTAATAAGAGGAGAAAAGAGAAAATTTTAAGAGTGAGAGGAGTATATTGAGTTAATCTCCCGTAGAAACATAGCACCGACAGAACTTAATTTGAGTCTGCTTCCTCCTTGAGCTCAAAAACCAGCAAGAATCCTGCGAAGGCTTTCATTTACGATCATAACTGAAGTTGAAATCATCTCTCTACCGAGAAAAAACTCTAACAACCAATTGCTTTTGTTTTGATAAGAATGGAAGTTATCAAAGTCCACCTTGCAACTTCTAAATATAAGTAAATGTGAGACAAAACTCTGAACCTTTTGACGAGAGCCGCAAAAACTCAGCCAAGACTTGTGGTTAGCGACGATGAACACCATGACTTAACCATTTCCACCAAGACCAAGATAAATCAATCTTCAACACCATCAATTTATCAGAAATAACACCTGCCTGCAGATCCACGATCACTGCAACAAAGGAGACAAAGACCCAAGGCACGAGACTTATAATGGAAAAGATGGAAGAGACAGCGAGAGTCCACTCCACATACCGAACCACCGCATAAACCCACCGGAGACACGCAGCTAATCCTAGAGAAAGATTCTTGAAGTATAATAGAACAGAAAGAAGCATGAAGAAGAAAGTGAGAGAGAGGAGGTGTCCTTCTTGTGAACTCAAGAAACGCCGAACACCAGAGACATAACTTCATTTCCTTTAATTTCCTCTCCAGTTTCAACCCCTTTTTTCCTTAAGCCAACTATTATATTTTGGTGATACTTCACTATCAGTCGTCAAAACAACTTCTTTTTGCTTATGTTCGAAGTCCGACGGTGGAAAAGTTTGGAAACGAGCTTACACCAGAAAAATATATATATTTACATACTTTCGTGACTATTCAGATTTGTGTCGTAATGATAGACTTCTTTATATGTATACGCTTATGTGTAGACTTACCATGCGGTCGGTTTGTCAACGCACATGTTAGTTTTATAATTGATTAAAACTTATATTTTTGCAACACATACTTCAATAAAAGTATACGTCTTTACCTTTGAAAAAATAGTTGGTAGACTTACAAATAAATCTATGTATACGAAATTAATTTTGCATTTGACCAAACTTTTGATTTTTTTACAGCAGACTTTATCGGAAGTATGCATCAAGCAGACTGCAATGGAAGCCTGCAAGAGGTCAATTTTCAGTTGGCAAAAACCTTGATTTTTAATAGAATTTGTATGAAGGCTACTCTGCAAAAATAGGTTAGTTTTGTGGTCGAGTAAAATGTTAAAAGATTGACCAAAAATTAATTAAAGTATAAATTTCATGTTATGTCTACTAATTTTAGGAAAAAAACGTAGACTGCATATAAAGTCTACTCTTTTATTTTTGTCAAACACAAAACTAACCCGTCGGTCCCAAGAATAGACTTCAGATGAAGTATATAGTTTGGTAGACTTCCACCAAAATATATTTATAGAAAATCAAACTTGATCAATTGCAAAACAAACATCTTTTAAAAAAGTTTAAAATATAACTACATATGAAGTCTGCTCTTGAAAGTCAAATACTGGATAAATAATAGTCTGTTAAAAACTAACATTTTTAAAAGTCTAGACTCTATATGACGTCTACACGTATAAAACACATTTTCTTAAATATTAAAAAAACCTACAAAATTTGTAATTGTAAAAAGTAACAAAAGATTATACGTATATCAAAATCCACATATGTAGATTGAAAAAATTATGTTATACGCCAAAACCTTAGGCATGTTTACAATATATTTCAAATCAATTTTCAAGTGCTCACTGTATCAATCAACTCAAAGCTTTCTCTGGTGAAAATTTATGGGCTCATTCTTTTTTTTTTTTTTTTTGTTGACTGCCCATCTAAATTAGATTAAGTGGTGGTCAAACAAGCTAATTCTTCGATGAGCATCTTCTTCTGGACATGTCTGATCTATATGGGAAAAAAATATAGCCTTTGGTCCTTGCTTCTTTTGCTAACGTGTTCGCCCGACCCTTCTTACTCTGGGGAATACGAGACAAACTCACATTGTCAAAATCTTCCTGTAATCTCTGAAACATCTCGATTTTTGTCGCAAAAGTCGGCCAATCCACCGGTTTATAGTCATGTCCACTAGGTCCGAGCAGTTCATCTCGAACCTTATTGAAGTAGAGGTTTTGACCGTACCAATTGTTTTCCGTAAACGCGATAAGAGTAAATGTTTTGTTACCATGATATTATACCATCCATATGATGGTGAGTATGTTCGTCGATCTTTCAAGTGAGAGGCGTGATTGTAGTACCTTCCTTTTAAAAACATGTGCCAATAAGGAGTTCGGATAATGATTAGTCTCCATAATTGTTTTGCAATAAGCGTTTTATTGAAGTCATGGAGATCTCGAAAACCTAGTCCCCCCCCCCAATCATAAGGGGTACAGATCTTGTCCCATTCTATCCAATGTAAACCTCTGCTGTTTTTTTCGAACTCCACAAAAAATTAGAAGTTATGCTCTTTAGTTTATCGGTAATGCCTTGTGGAAGCAAATAACACGACATCGCAAATTTCAGGACTATTTGAGCATCAAATTTAACTTGAAATTATTTTCCTCCTTTAGATAGAAGTTTCGATGACCATGCGTTAGCTTGCCCATTGAAACGATCATGTACAAAGGAGAAAACTTTCATTTTTGAGCCATAAATTTGCTCAGGTAATCCTAAGTACATCCCCATGCTTCCTTCGGGATAAAAAACCAGGACATCTTTTATTTCTTGTTTCAGAGAAACATCCACTCTGTTTCCAAAAACGATCAAATATTTTACCGCATTTAGTTTTTGTCATGATGCTTTCCCATATACGTCTAAAATACGCATTATTTCTCTGCATTGACTCACTTCCGCCTTACAGAAAAAAGACTATCATCTGTGAAAAGAAGATTTGAGACCCTTGGACTCGCTTTAGAAACACGGATCAAACAAAAAAGGATAACAAAAAGAAGAAAAAGCTACTCGATAACAAAAGACGAAAAAGCTACGAAAAGAGGTTTTTCTTGATTTCGGACTGAACCTTATGAAAGGCTGCCTACGTACCCCTTTTGAGGATCAAGCCAAAGTAGTTCAATTAAAAGAGTTGGACAAGAGATCGAACTGCCTGGACGAGTTCGTCTAGTAATCGAGTGTCAATCATAGAGATCGAACTTATCGAGAATAAAGCCTAAGGTTTCTAAGTGCAGAGAGTTCTATCTAAAATAATCATCCTTTTGCTCCTTGCCTTGGCTCCCTTTATATATTTCTTCAAGGTCGGTGGCCTTTTTCATCTTTTTACATTGGGACCAAGTTTATCTCTTTGCGGAAATATTTCATTTTTCCGATTTTCGTAATTATCCTCGAAAACCCGAAATTTATCTTCTCATGCGAGTAAAAGATAAACTGTCTTAGAATCTTTTGGCTCAATCTTGTTAAAATTTTAAGTGGGCTTCGATGGGGCCATTTTTCGAGTTATTGTGTTTTTACGATTTTTCCGAGAGATCACCTTTGATACGACGCCGATTTCATAAAAATGTTAAGTCGATCGTATAATTGAGGGGATTGGTGTTTTAAGTAAACCGTTGTTGTTTTATACGATCGACCCGAAATTTATACGATAGAACAAATCCTCGCGGTTTTTATCCTAAATTTCTACGGTGACCCGATTGAAACAAAACAAGAGATAGCATAGTCGTGGTTCGAAAGATGAAGTCATGAGAGTGAGACGAGGATAATTGTGTGATGGACAGGTCGGAGGGCGACCTGGATTTATGAAGTTCAGGTCATTCGGAGATTTCTACCTTAGTTTGTTTCCGAAAGGTTTCTTGAGAGGAATTTCCCGAAGTAGTAATCTTAGTCGTTCATTTTAAGATTACCGCTTTTGACCCCAACAGATAGGTTTCGAGAATTATTTTTAGGGACTTTCAGGCATTGATTCCGTCATGACCAATTTTGACCCCAGCAGAGGCCTATAATCTTTTTCTCTACTTCTGCTCCATTTAAAAGCGAGATCATTGCCTCCGTGCACATGATAAACCAAAAAGGATAAAGTGGGTCTCCTGATCTCAAACCTCTCCTTGGTAAAATTCGCCTTTTTGGTTCGTCATTGGCTAAAACTTGATATGTGATCGACGTGACACAACAAATAACGAGGTCAGTCTGTCTCTCATCAAATCCCATCTTAATTATCAAAGCTGCTATGAAACTCCATTCCACTATATCATAAGCTTTTCTCATATCTGTTTTAATAGCAATAAAGTCTTCTCTACATCTTTGGTTCGTCCATAGGGCATGGAAATTTTCTTATGCTAGCAAAATTTTATCAGTGATCAATATTTTTGCCAAAAAGACAGATTGTGTTTCTGAGATCAAGCGCGAGATAACCCTCTTAAGTCTCTTGCATAGTAGCTTCATTATAATCTTGTAGCTAACATTGCATAGACTAATAGGTTTGAACTCAGTCATATCCTGAGGTTTATTCTTCTTTGGAATGAGGCAGACATTCGTCTGGTTCAATAATTGGTCGAAGCTTCCAGACTTCCAGTGGCGAAGAAATCTTGAACAAGTCTAATAATGTTTTGATGCATCTCGTGCCAGAATTTCTGATACAAATTACTAGTCATGCCATCTGGTCCAGGTACTTTTCCGGATTAATATCAAATAAAGCTCTCCTTATCTCCACTTCTGATGGTTGTGCTAGAAGTAGTTTGTTGTCAGCGAGAGACACTTTTACAGAAATAAAGCGAAGTGAAGCATCTAGGTCTGATGATGAAGAGGTGGAGATGAGATCTCGAAAGTATTGAACAGAAACGTTCTCCACTTCGATTGCACTCTGTATAGTTTGCATTTAACTTTTTCTGAATGTCTTTTTCCCACCCATGAGAATGGATTTCCTTTATATGGGAAGTCAAACATTCCATAATTTTCTAACATGATTCGTAAGAGGAGGAATGAACTTTCTAAACGACGTCTTCCTACCCTCTTTTCATGGTTACCACTGATCTCATTAAAATCTCTGATTATGAACCATGCTTCGCTTCAGTTTATACTCATGCGTGACAATTGTTCCCAAAAAAAGTTACAATGTCTAACAACAGGGTCACTGTACATAAACGTCATAAAAAAATGTATGTCCTTCGAGTCTCGTCTCAATATCAATCATGTGCGCATCTGCATACAAGATAGTAACCGAGGGATCATCCAATGTACAAAAATGCTAGTCTACTGCTTCATCAATGCAGCTCAACGGTATAAAATTGATTATACCCATAAGAAACTTGTAATTTTTGTAGAACATGACGACTATTTTTTTGCTTCTGATAAAAAAATTTTTTGGTCGAAAGTAGTGATATAACTCATGAAGATGTTCTTTCGTCAAATTGGTTCCTACACCTTGACAATTGCACGCCACCGCATTCATCTTACAAAATTAATGATTTCTCTTTTTTTTTTTTTTTTTTTTTTTTTTTTTTT
>CAKOAT010101822.1:0-56786 GCA_932364175.1 Eruca vesicaria subsp. sativa | reverse complement strand
AAAGCAACAAATTCCAATAATGGTCGGGACACCATGTAGTGCTTGTCAAATCTTTGATAACCTTGAACTTGTTAAATCATTTATAGAAGAAAATAATTATTGGCTGATTATCTTTTCTCCTTTGTGCATGTTATAGGGGACGGATTTCATCTTACCCTCAAGGCCCATCGAATAAAGGCTACAGCCCGTTACTCGGCCCAAGTAGACAAGGAAGGTTCGTGCCCGCAAGACGACAAGGAACTCGGCGCCGAGTACACGTCACCATTCCGTACCGAGCAGTCAGATTCGGCTCGTTTAGAGGCCCATAGGACAAAGGAAACGGCCTATTAGGGTTGTCCGTACAATGACCTATAAATAGGAAGAGAGGCCAAACTTAGAAGGGATCCGAAAATAGACTGACTAGGCGGCAGCTAAACTTGGTTTTACTCATCTTGTTGCTCTTAGATCGGTCCATACGATTCCGGCAGCTCCCGAGCACTGTAATCCTCTTTGTACTCACTTTCTCTTCGATCCATAAAACTCTTCTTCTTCTTGTTTGTTCATTCATACCTTAGAAATAACCCACCAACGAGTTTCCGTCGATCGTTCACTTGTTATCACCAAACTCGGTTCAAACAGTTGGCGTCCACCATGGGGTATAATGAAGTAGTGTGACAAATATGGCTAACGAAGAAGATTCTTCCAGTAACCAACAGGGTGAAAACCTGGTCATTCCGACTGTCGAGAGTTTCATGGACTCCATCATGGCCCGTCTCGCTAAGCAAGATGAAACCTAGAAAGAGACAAACGCTCAGCTCGCGGCCCTCGCCGCCATCCTCTCACCGCCTGATGGAGCAGCCAGAAAAATCGCGTCAGTCTGATGATTTCTATTCAACACCAACCCTACCCCGACTCCAGCCAACTAGCTGCTTCAACCCGAGGGTACGTCGGAAGACGACTCAGCTCAACCGGTTGGCAGTTCAGATCCCCAAACTGCGCGGGAAATAGCTGAGCTCAAACTGTCTCTCCAGACCATAACCTCTTAGATCCATCATGCTACGAGTGCTGCCCCTCAGATAAATCGCGTCCTCGCTGAATCGTTGCGTACTCCTTTCACAGGACCTATCAGCAGCGTGAAGATCCGTCTGACTGAAAAACTCCGACTGCCGACCTATGCCGGCGAAAGCGACCCAACGGATCACGTGACTGCCAGATGCCGGCCTTTGCCAGCTCTTCGTCGAGAATCTTACCGGACCGGCTTTGACATGGTTTTCCTGACTAGCCGAGAACTCCATCGATAGTTTCCATGACCTATCGTCTGCTTTCTTAAAGCACGACATCATGTTTACATGCTAGGGAGCTACAGCCTCGGACCTCTGGAAAATGTCACAGACTTCCGGACAAAGCCTCAAAGAGTTCATGGGAAAGTTTAAAACTTTGGCTTCCAAAGTAAACGCCCCGGACAGCATGGCAGTCAAAGTCCTCCAGAACGCACTATACGTACATTCTCTGTTCCGGAAAGACCTCTACCAAAGTCCGACTACCTCGCTGGAAGATGCCATCGCTCGCTCCCATAACTTTATCCGCATGGGAGAAGATACCCGGGCAATAATGAATAAGCAAAACTCGGACAAATCGGGCACGACGAAGACTCACGATGCCCGACAAAATGCATGCCAAGAGCCACGTCAACACTCTACAGAAGATCGCATCGACCGGAAGAAGGGTTATATTTACCACGTTGACGGGACGAATCTCCCCCTTCCACTGTGATAGTTCGGGGAAAAGGCTGGAACCATTACTACCGCGAAGACGATGGTCCGCGTAAAAAACGAATAAGACAAGTTTTGCAAGTATCACAACACCAAAAGTCATGGTACCAAGGACTGCAGACACCTCGGCGAGTACCTCATCGCGAAGTACGCAGCCGGAAAGATTGAAGGCGAGCCTCCGAAACCAAGTACAAAAACCAGAAAAAGTTGGAGTAAAAATAAGGACAAAAAGTCCCAAAAATCAAACGATAAGGCTCGCCAAGAGGGAGAGACTAGGTCCGTGACGTCTGACGATGAAACCACTTTGGGACGGCCCCGAGACGACCAGACTGCCAATGAGGAACAACCCAAGAGCAAGAAACGAATCCAAGTCATTCTCGCTCAAAGGGAAGTGTCGTTCGACGACGACAATGGATCTGACGACCTCCGAGCACACCTTAACTCTTGCCGCAGGGAGATGCAAAACGCTGACCTTCGGGATAAACTCAACTCAAGGAAAGCACAAAAATTGGACAACTCCAGCACCGTCCTGACCTCGATCCCTCGATACGGACTGACCGATCTCCGACATCATCTTAATTCCAACACCGGCGACCTTTGGCACACACTAGACCAAATGAAGACACCGGATTTACGTTAAATGCTCGACAAAAAGAAAGTACTCGACACCGGTGTCTGTTCTTCTCAAACGAGGACCGATCAGGCAGAGACTGCGCCTGACATCCGCTTAAATGTTATCATGGGCGGCTCCCCCCCATGCGGCGATTCGGTCCAATCGGTAAAGGCTCATCAACGCCAGGCTATTGCTTCCAAAAAATGGCTGTCGAAAACAGAAGACAGTCCTCCTATTACGTTCTCCCCCGCAGATGATGTCGGTGTCCACATGCCCCACAACGATCCATTGCTGATCGAGATCGGTGTTTGCGAAGTCACGAAAGTCCTCATCGATACAAGTAGCTCGGTCGACCTCAATTTTCTCAACAACCTTGAGAAAATGGAAATCGACCTCCGATAGATGAAGCCCTCTAACCGGACGCTCACTGGCTTCTACGGGATTTCCGAGGAAATGATAGGAACAATCCGCCTCCCCATGTACACAGGCAGGTAACGAAAGCCATGAAATTCTCGGTAATCAATAATGTCGCACCTTATCACGCCATACGCGGGACTCCTTGGCTCCACTTGATGAAGGCAATTTCGTCCACCCTTCACCAATGTGTAAAATTTCCTGGAAATAATGGTTGCATTTGTACGTTACGAGGCGATCAGCAGGCAGCTCGGGAACTTTTTGTCGCCGCCGTGAAACTCAGACATGAGAATTCTCATGTCAACGTCGTGGCAAATCCCGCTCACAAAATTTATCCGCAGAAGGAAGAGATTGCCGAGGTTGTTCTTGACGATAATGACCCGAGCAAGATAGTTTGGGTAGGAGCCTACCTGATGGACGGGATGAAAGAACGCATCATCGCTTTCCTCCGACAAAATGCTTCCATGTTTTCCTGGAAAACGTCTGACATGAAGGGCATCGATCCGACGATCACCACTCACGAGTTCCATGTTGACCCAACGTTTAAACCCGTCAGGAAAAAGCACAGAAGGCTCGGTCCCGAGCACGAGGTCGATCGTCTCTTAGATGCCGGATCAATTATTGAAGTCTGATACCCCGAGTGGCTCGCTAACCCGGTAGTAGTCAAGAAGAAAAGCGGAAAATGGCGCGTCTGCATTGACTTTACCGAGCTCAACAAGGCTTCCCCCAAAGATATTTTTCCACTCCCTCATATTGACCAACTCGTGGAGGCAACAGCCGGAAACGAACTTCTCACCTTCATGAACGCTTTCTCCAGATATAATAAGATAATGATGCATCCTGATGATTAGGAGAAAACTTCTTTCATAACCGATCGCAGAACGTATTGCTATAAGGTCATGCCCTTCGGCCTCAAGAATGCTGGAGCGACTAATCAACGACTCGTCAACAAAATATTTGCCGACAAACTCGGGCGAACAATGAAGGTTTACATCGATGATATGGTCGTTAAGTCCCTCCGAGCAGACGACCACCTCGACCATTTGCGGGAATGCTTCGAAATACTGAATGCGTACGGTATGACACTTAACCCGGAGAAATGTACATTCAGAGTCACATCGGGGGAGTTCCTCGGCTATATCGTCACGCAGCGCGGGATCGAAGAAACCCGAAACAAATCTCTGCTGTCCTCTATCTCCCAAATCCGAAGAACGCTCGTGAGGTTCAGCGGTTGACGGGTCGTATAGCAGCCCTAAACATGTTCATATAACGGTCCACAGAAAAGTGCCTTCCGATCTAGGCGCTAGAAGGAGGAGTCGGACCTCCGCGCTCTGTTCTACGAGCTCCTCCGCGGTAACAAGCGCTTCATATGGGATGATAAGTGCGACAAAGCCTTTACACAGCTCAAACAATACTTAACAACGCCGCCGGTCCTCGTAAAACTAGACGACAGAGATATCATGTCCCTATACATCGAAGTTTCGTCGAAAGCCGTTAGCAGCGTCTTGATAAAGGACGACTGGGGTGAACAGAAACCTATCTTCTACATGAGCAAGCGAATGACAGATCCCGAGATGAACTACCCGACGCTTGAAAAGATGGCACTCGCAGTCATCAATTCCCCCCGAAAACTCCGTCCTTACTTCCAGTCGCATGCCATCAAGATTCTCACAGATCAACTGCTGCGGACTGTGATGCATAACACTAACCAGTCCAGCAGGTTATCAAATTGGGCAATTAAAATTAGCGAGTACGATATAACCTACAAGAACCGGGTTACGTTGAAATCCCAAGTCCTCGCTGATTTTATGGTCGAGCTCGATCCCAACCTCGAACAAGTTTTGGTGATACCCGACCAAAACTAGATATTTCATGTCGACGGATCGTTAAATAATAAAGGATCGGGTGCAGAAGTACAACTTCAGTCCCCCACTAGCGAACTCATCTGACAATAATTCACCTTCGGCTTCAATGCTTCTAACAGTGAAGCCGAGTATGAATCGTTAATCGCCAGCCTCCGTCTTGCGAATGCAGTCCGCGCAAAGCGCCTGAGCGCTTATTGCGACTCACAACTCGTCGCTAGCCAATGCCATCAAAATTACGACGTCCGAAACGAGCGAATGGACGCCTACCTTAAACTTGTCCATGACCTCACCAAAGACTTTGACTTCTTTGAGCTAACGAAAGTTCCTCGAGGAGAAAATGTATGTTCAGACGCGCTCACCGCCCTTGAAAGCAAACTCCACGATCAAGTTAAGAGAACCATAACGATACCCAAGATCGATAAGACGAGCATATCGATTTCCACGGAACAGAGTCTATCTGTAGCTTCAATTTCCAATCAGATGGATATCGATGGCGACACGAGCAAGGTTAATGACGATGAACCCGATAAATCCCTCCACAGCGAGCAACCCGAGCACGACCTGCCCGACTAGCGTAAACCGATCATCGACTATCTCGCCGACGGCATGTTACCCCCCCCCCCCCGAAAAGTGGTTAGCTCGCCGTATCAAGACCAAAAGCACAAACTAGTTTCTCACCGATGTGGTCCTCTATCGCTGGACAGCAAACAAAGTCCTCCTTCGTTGCTTACATGGCGAGGAGACCCGCCTCGTCTTGGCCGAGATTCATGAAGGGGCAGCAGGTAACCACTCGGGCGGGTGAGCATTGGCATTAAAAGTGAAAAATCTAGGCTTCTTCTGGTCTTCAATGGTGGCCGACTGCGAGTTCTACGCCCGTCGCTATGATAAGTGCCAACGATAAGCCCACATAATCTATCAACCTACCGAGTTACTCCAAACAACTACAGCGCCCTACCCCTTCATGCGGTGGGCGATGGACATTATCGGGCCCATGCCGAGCTCACGACAACGACGTTTCGTCCTTGTCATGGCAGATTACTTTACCAAGTGGGTCGAAGCCGAATCCTTTATCCATGCAACCGATAACGAAGTACAGGGATTCGTTTGGAAAAATATCATATGCCGCCACGGTCTCCCGTACGAGAGTGTCACAGATAACGGATCGCAGTTCATCTCCAACAAGTTTCGAGGCATCTGTGATTGCTGGAGAATCCGGCTAAGCACTTTGACCCCGAGACACCCGCAGGGTAACGGCAAGGCGGAAGCAACAAACAAGATAATTCTCGATGGCATAAAGAAGTGCTTGGACCTCAAGAAAGGCTGTCGGGCCGACGAATTGGACGGTGTCCTTTGGTCGCATCAAACCACACCACGAGGTGCGACCAAAGTCACACTTTTCTCTCTTGCCTATAGAGTTGAGGCGATGGCCCCCGCAGAGGTCAACGTTACAAGCCTACGCCGAGCAAAGCTCCCACAGAATGAGGAAATCAACAAGGAAATGATGCTTCACACCTTAGATCAGCTCGAAGAACGCCGCGACCAGGCATTACTCAGAATCCAGAACTACCAGAATCAAATTCAAAGTTACTACAATAAGAAGGTTCACTCGTGACCACTAGAGCTTGGTGACCTCATGCTACGGAAGGTGTTCGAGAACACGAAGGAATGGGCAGCCGGCAAATTAGGAGCCAATTGGAAAGGCCCTTAAAAAATCACTAAGGTCGTCAAACCTGGAGTCTACCGACTGGAGACATCGACATGCAAGCCAATCCCGAGCAAATGCGCCTTCGGCCAATTTTGCCAGAAGAAATGCATACCTTGCAACCAACCGAGTAAATGCGTCCCGACCACTTTTACTCTCTCGAGCAAATGCGCCCAGGTCCACTTCTGTTCGGGAAAAAGCGAACTACGAATGACTTGATCCTCTAACGAGGCCAGTCATACCCCAATCAAAACCATATACAGAGTTTAAACGAAACTGACGCGACGATAGCCGCACATGTGTACCCAAGAAAGGCCACGAAGAATCTCACTCGTGCTCGGGACAGGGTCCACCCCTTCATTTACGAACACTTCTCGGGAGGGTCAGAAAAACTCACATTACACTCGTACCCTCGAGCATAATGAGTCTCCACCAATCAGCATTAAACTCTCCCTGATATTCTGTTCCTCGTTTAGAGGCACGAACACCCCTCGAGAATAGTAGGCGGTAATTAGTTGATGAATCGAATACTTTCACTTTACATGCTAAATCAGTAGCTGTAATGAATGTTCGTCAATAAATATACCCCAAAAAGTTCTCCTTTTGTTCTATTCCCCATCCAAATCTACGAGCATCCCTCGGGTGAATCGAATATTTTCACTTTACACACCTAATCAGTTACCGTAATGAATGTTCGTCGATACGAGTACCCCGAGGAACTCCTCTTTCGTTTACTTGGTGATATTTTCATTTAGAATATGGAAATGCACTAACAAAAGGAAATAAGAGAAGTGTTCACAAACATACATCCGCGAAGTCGTACAAATAGTCGAGTAGCAAAGGTCCTAACAAAAGATTACATAAAAGAAGTGGGCAACGTTCCCAAGCTTATGTCACGACATCGAATTCCTCTTCTCCGTTATTGATCTCGTCCAGCTCCTCTTGATTCAGGCTCAATGCGGGGGCTTCCAGGTTCCCTGTCTCGGAAGTCGGAGCAGCCATCCCCGAAGCAATAGGGTCTTCAGTACCAGTGACCCGTCCCTACGGGTCCTCTCCCCTCGTGGTCAAACCTCCCTCTGCTTGATTGGCCACGAGAACCACGTCCGGTTGCGGCGTTGCGTTAGTTTCCATAACAGGATTTTGAGAAACACCCTCTAGAGAAGCGGGAGGATTATCATGCGGGCTTCGAAGACCCCGCGCAACCACAGAGTCAATCAGCCCCGAGTTAGAACCGAAAGGGTCGATCCCGGACAAGAGACGCTTATCTAAAAACTGAGACGGAAGCACTAAGGGAGATAAAGTCAGGTTGGACTCGGGAAGGTCCCCCACCTCCAAGCTAGTCATCTCCGCCTTGTACTTCGAAGCTTTGGCATCGAAGATTCCAATCATGCTGCTCGGAACCGGATGACCTTTATTTCTTATCATCTCAAGACAATCCCTGACACCGGAGGCTTGACCATACAGCTGGTGCTTGTTGGTGTCAAAATCGGTCACGACGGAATCAATGGCTAAAAATTTTTGTAAAAAAATAATAATAAAAATACGTTTTATAAAACTCAAGAAGTTGTTTTACAAAACTCGAGAAGTCGTTTTATAAAACTCGAGAAGTCGTATTATAAAACTCGAGAAGTCGTTTTATAAAACTCGATAAGTCGTTTTATAAAACTCGATAAGTCGTTTTATAAAACTCGATAAGTCGTTTTATAAAACTCGAGAAGTCGTTTTATAGAACTCAAGAAGTCGTTTTATAAAACTCGAGAATTCGTTTATAAAACTCTAAAGGAAATCCGCAGAAAACTTGGGAGTCGTTATCTCGGAAAAATGAAACAAACACCGAAAACACGGTCTTCCGAGTTAAGCACAAAACCACGAAAACCGCATCCGCCGTAGACCGCGAGCTGGTTCGGCCGAACTAGCTCGCCGTACGGCGAGCTATCTCGACCAGAGTTAGCTAGCCGTACGGCAAGCTATCTCGACCAGAGTTAGCTCGCCGTACGGCGAGCTATCTTGACCAAGACTAGTTCGCCGTACGGCGAGCTAGGCACGTCCCGTATAGCTCGCCGTACAGTGAGCTGAACCGGTCCGGTTCGGCTCGTCATACGTCGAGCTGATTATTCCAAGCCTCGATCTCCCACGTCCTCGATTTAAGGCATGCGTCCTTCGGCACAATCATGTACCGAACCACGATCGAAATGTCTCTTGTTTCGTCTCGATTGGTTCTATCGTTCGAGTTTTACGATAAAATCGTAAAGTCTAGTTCTCTCAAAAAAACTCAAGGAAATCGTATAAAACGGCAACGGCTAAACAAAACACCGAACATTGCCTAAACTATACGATTTACTCGAGATTTTTTTGTGGGAAATCATTAAAAACGCGTTTTAAATAAAACTTTGAGTAAATTGTAGAAAACGGCAACGATTAACCGAAACATCGAATGTTGCCAAACTTTACGATTAACTCGGGAAACTTACTTAAAAATGGCATCGTATCAGGAAACATCTCGTCTAAAGTCGTAAAACGGTTTTATCGCTAAACGGCTCGGAGAGTCCCAAAACACGATAAAATCCCACTCGCGACTTTAAACGAAGTTCAACCCGAAGATACGACGACGTGTTGACGATTTACTCGCAGAAAGAAGATAAATGTCAAGTTTGAGGATAAATAGAAGATTTCCGCGGGAAAAAAGTAAAGATAAAGATAAATGGAAGATTCACGATAAACTCGAATCTGGGCGAAATGGAAGGACTAAACCGCCTAGGAAGGGAGTATATAAGCAAGAGGCAGAGGACAGAAGCAGAGGACGAATTGCAGAGCTCTCATCTGAGACTTAGAAACTTAGGCTTATTTCTCGACAAGTTCGGTTTCTATGACTGGCACTCAATCACTAGACGAACTCGCCTAGGAAGTTCGATCTCTTGTCCAGATCTACCAATTGAACTACGTTTGACTTGATCCTCGAAAGGGGTACGTAGGCAGTCTTTCATAAGGTTCAGTCCGAAATCAATCAAACTCTCTTTTTCTTATCTTTTTTCATCTTTTGTTATCAAGATGCGACTCGACTAGGTTTAAGGTTTTATGTTGATAACTCGCTGACGGCCCTTGCGGCCAAAGCCTTTGTAATCTCTTGTAAAGATTGCAACGCTGTTATGCGAATTCGAAATAAGATCGATTTTCTTTATCAATTCATTTTATCATGTTTTCGTATTTTTCGCATTTATTTGGTTACTTGTCGTTGGCTTTCGCAGAGATCCGGGTCCTCTGGAAAATTAGAGTTTTCCTAAGTTTTCTTATTTTACGGAAATCGACGGTGTAAATTTCGGTTCCCACAGTTTGGCGCTAGAAGGAGGGGGGGTCGGATTACTCTTACTCATAGCCGCAAAATGCTTGATCAAAACCATGTCTGGAAATATGAAAGATAAGGTCGCAACTCGCAAAAACGCTGGTAAAACGACTCTAGCAGCGACTGCTCCTATAGCCAACGCTCACGCAAACGCTGTAGTAATTTACAAAATCAAAAACTTAATCGCGACTCTTCACCACGGAAAGAGCACGAAACAAGCTCGCGATTCCCCGTCTAAACAAAAAGGGCAATGATAAAACCAATCAAACCCCAAAACCAAATCCGAGAAATCTCAACGTGTGAAGGTTTGACCAGCTCGCCCAATGGCGAGTTGGACACGATTCTCAGGATCCTAAGCCTGATCCTATTCCAATCTCAATCATACAGCTTTTCATTTCGTCTCAATCGGACTTTCCGTTAAGATTCTACGACGAAAACAAGTCAACTCGACTAATCAAGATTATCCGCACCAAGCAGTTCAGTTCGCCGTACGGCGAGATGAACGAAGCAGCTCAGCTCGCCGTATGGCAAACTGAGAGGACTCTTCCACCACGCCCAAGAGGCGCTTACTTTACCCCAAGGGTTCGTATCATCTAGCTCGCCGTACGGCGAGCAGAACCGTTCAAGTTAGCTCGCCGTAAGGCGAGCTGACCGGCTTTCCACCTCTCTCAAGAGGCGCTGATTTTGCCCCAAGGGTTCTTACCACCCAGTTAGCCCTATGGCGACCTGAACCATTCCTCAAGCTTCTCTCTCCAGTCTCGATCGTACAGCTTTCCGTTTCGTCTCAATCGGACTATCCGTTGAGATTTTACGACGAAAACAAATTGACTCGACGAATCAAGATTCTCCGCACCAGCTCACCGTATGGCAAGCCAAGAGGGCGAACAGTCAACCAATCCTCTTCTCTCTCGAGTCTTGATCGCGCTGACTCTCGTTTAGTCTCAAAAGGAATTTCCATTAAGATTTTACGACAAAAACCGTAAAGACTTGTTTTTTCGTATAAGTTCGAATCAATTGTCTAAAACGGGAACTGTCGACTTAACACCAAAGTTGCCTAAACTATACGAGAGATCTGAAATCTCTAAATGCAATCCGGTTTTACGAAACTCTGCCATGCAAAGTCGAAAACATCCAATCATAAACACGTGATTGATTTTTCGATATACAAAGCGCACCTAGTCGGTTAAGTTAAACCAGCAGTACGAAGAAAGAAGAACATAAACTCGGACGATGAAATCCCTTCCTCACTCCGAAACTATCGTTGGTATTTCGTCGAAGACCGATTCATACAAAAGTAAGTCAAAAGACGAAGAACGAAGAATAGGCGGTTCCAAATCATCAATGAAACTAAGATATGTCCGATTTGAAAATTTTATTAGGCTTTTAATTTCTCGTAGGTAAGAAATGAAAACGTCTTGTAAACTGCCGTAAAGCCTAGAGAACTTAGAATTTAGGGGATAGTCTAGAATGCTAAGTCGTAAGCAATTTTTGTCTATCTCGATCTATTATTCTCTAACCATTCAGGCATAACTCGCAAACCGATCCAATCTCTCGTACAACCGAGAAACGATCGCCACGCATTCGAGCACACTCATTTCCTAAAAGAAAGAAGGAGCTAGAGACGCTGACGTCGTCTTAAAACCGACTAGCTCCTAGAAATTTTCGTAAATCAGACATACTCCAAGTCATCACCAATCCACCATGGTCTTTAATCGACCTGGATTGCCAATCATCCCAATTCTTCAAAGGAAACTCATCTTTTTGCTTTCGTCGGACATTTTTCCCTCGCAACGAGAAAACGCTTTCTATGAAGCAAACTCTCGCAAAAATAAGCCGAAAAATATCCGGACAACGCAGCGCCTCGTCAAAATCATCCCAAAAGCAAACAACAATCTAAGAACCGTCTAAACGCTAAAGACTGATCCAAACCGTCTGAGAAATAATCTCAAGGACTATACAGCATCTCTCTTCGCAATCATGCGGTTAGAAAATCTTTGCGAAACTTCGGAGTGAAACTCGATGATTTGCCAAAGGCATAAAGATCTTTTCCAACTTGATAAAACAAGTTCCGTATAAGAATCGAAAAATTATACGAGAAATATTTAAGCGCCAAAGCCTTGATCTCATTCTCCGTCGCACCAAGTGAGTCACAGAATAATATCAAGAACATTTGCGGCAAAAAGAAGAATTGAGAACACAAAGCAACAAATAGAGAACACGTCCTCCCTTCTCGCCGACTGATCCTATTGCTGGTCTTGTGATTCATTGTGCCCAAGAAATCCGCTAAAACATTTTCCAACTAGATCTCAGTGAAATAACTTTTGGTAAAACTCCGCGAGTGACTCCGAAAAACTATCACCGAAGAATCAAAAACTAAGCGGAAAGGTTTCTCGAAAAATCTGCGGAAACATTGCTAACCCAATACGTGGTGCCGGTTTACTAAATTCATCTCACGTTACTTACGCGTGAAATCCTTCGTATAGTCAGGATCATGTCATAAAAAAGTAACTTTCGAAAGTAAACATAACAGGTTTTGCGAAAAGTATTTTCCTTATAGCGAAAACCAAGCTATACGATCTGGCACTGAGCGACCAATCTAAACTTTGCTTCCTCACGCCACGATCTGAAAGATCTCACTCTTTAGCCATTTGGTTCACGAGCATCCGCCCTCATTCCTCCGGATTACATCCGAGAATGAAACCGCCCCGCAAGCGACTCCGCACGGGCTCTGCATCGAGCTTCTTAGGCTCTGTCTCCCTCGAGTAAAAAAATAAAAACCACTTCCATACGAACAAAGGATAGATTATACGAAACTTTCGTCGTATAGATCAAACCTAAGACGGAAAAACGTCTTCTACAACCACGGGATTACTTGGCATATCAAGCTCGACAAACGCTACTTGGCTATTGTCCGATCACGCTTCACTTCAATGCCAAGTTTCAAACCGACTCGACCTTTTCGATAGCACGAAAGTGTCGTGGTCTAAACCTCTACCAAATAAGACATTGGCTGTGCGGCTGAATACAACCTTCATGCCAAGCCAATACATTCAACGGATAATGCAAACTTGTCGAAAATCGGCTAAGTTCTGTATTGTCACGATTCACTCTATTTCCAAAGCAAGTTGCCTACAAAATACGACGTGTAAGAAAACACTCGTACCAGAGCTCCTGAAGCCGTACAAATCTCGGAAGGTCAACACTTCACAAAGCACCGTAATGAAAAACGCTTCGTTTCGGGGAAACAACTTACGCGACCTCTCGGTCCTAATTGCTCTAGCACAAATCATAAAACTACTTAACATCCAAGCAGGAACGTGAGTTATTGCGAATATCCGCAAACGAACCAAAGTGTTCCTGCAAATCAGAGTTAAGACAAAACCCTCGCAACACCGTGCAACATCTTCGAGCCCGCCAACGTTCCGAACACAAAACGTGGCACACGAATTACAAACCAACTTTTGGCACTGCGAGACGTCGCAGACGCCCGGAAAATTGTTTTTCGATACAAATACCTTCCTCGATAAAGTCATTTTCTTGGAAGACCTAACAGTCCGTTCGCGACTATAAAATACGCAAAAGTTCTTAACGTACGTATCCTTCGCGAAGGCTTAAACATCTATCACCTAAAAAGTTTGTTGCTGATCACAACAAACTCGCAACAGTCTTAAACAAACTTAAGTTATCTCGCAGAGATAGCTCTCGAACACCCGACACAAGGGTAATAGCGCTATAAAAGAAATCCAAGCTTTTGGTCAGCACTTCCGGGAAACTTAGAAATTGTTCTCGGTGAGATGCTCGATTCCAACCAGACGAATCGTATAAGCCGAAAACCTATCGCGGATTCTAAATTGGTATGGAATCAGGTTAAAATCGCAACAGGCAAAATGAAAGCTGATTAGTCATCGCATAGCCTCAATCCGAAAGTAAACCTAGGTCTTGCCCTAAACCCAGCACACTGGTCTCTAACGTCTCAAGGCATGAATCGAGATCCTAAAGGCATGTCTCTTCGTCTATATCTAAACGCTCACTCGATTTGCTAAACATCCTAAAACGAGCAAACGAATAAGGCGATCCACAAAGGGAAAGGAATGCGAGACGACAACTCGCGGACCTCCCTCAATATCAACTCATATTCTTCCCTCTACATTCATACGAATTAAAACACGCTCTTAAAAACGAAAACTGATTTATAATAAAGCCGCAAAAGCGGCAGGGACTCAGAGTCGCACACGGCCAGTCCGAAAACTATAACAGCCACACTAGGCCATAGCAAACAGCCCACGAAGCTAGTCTCAAGGCCGGCAAAGGTCCATACACATAACCAGACCGTAAAGGTCTTGCTAGGAAACAGGTCATACGAACCTTAACTCCAAAACGAACAACGAAAGGCTTGATCCCTTCAATAGGGTACATCACTAATCCTAAACGCTTTCCGTTCCCTGGAGAGTGAAAAGATCACTTTCAATGGAACTTTCCAACCATTAATTCCGCCTAACTTACCTAAAATTGGCTAAACACTCGCAAGAACCTCACGGTAGAAGCTCAAGGTCCTAGCGAGCTGGGAGGCTAACTGTTGGTGTCAAAATCGGTCACAACCGAATTAATGGCTAAAAGTTTCCGTAAAAAAAAAACTAAAAGTACGTTTTATAAAACTCAAGAAGTCGTTTTATAAAACTAGAGAAGTCATTTTATAAAACCCGAGAAGTCGTTTTATAAAACTCGAGAAGTCATTTTATAAAACTCAAGAAGTCATTTTATAAAACTCGATAAGTCGTTTTATTAAACTGGAAAAGTCGTTTTATATAACTCAATAAGTCGTTTTATAAAACTCGAGAAGTCGTTTTATAAAACTCTAAAGGAAATCCGCGGAAAACTTGGGAGTCGTTATCTCGGAAAAACGAAACAAACGCCGATTACACGATCTTCCGAGTTAAGCACAAAACCGTGAAAAACCGCATCCGCCGTAAACCGCGAGCTGTTTCGGCCGAACTAGCTCGCCGTACGACGAAAGTGTCGTGGTCTAATCCTCTACCTAATAAGACCTTGGCTGTGCGTCTGAATACAACCTTCACGCCAATCCCATACGTTCAACGGATAATGCAAACTTGTCGAAAATTGGCTAAGTTCTGTATTCTCACGATTCACTCTATTTCCGAAGCAAGTTGCCAACAAAATCCGACGTGTAAGAAAATGCTCATAACAGAGCTCTTGAAGCCGTACGAATCTCGGAAGGTCAACACTTTACAAAGCACCGTAATGAAAAACGCTTCGTTTCGGGGAAACAACTTACGCGACCTCTCGGTCCTTATTGCTCTATCACGAATCATAAAACTACTTAACATCCAAGCAGGAACGTGAGTTTTGCTTGCGAATATCCACAAACAAACCAAAGTGTTCCCGCAAAGCAGGGTTAAGACAAAACCCTCGCAACACCACGAAACATCTTCGAGCCCGCAAACGTTTCGAACACAAAACGCGGGACACGAAATAAAAAAAAACTTTCGGCACTGCGAGACGTCGCAGACGCCCGGAGAATAGTTTTTCGATACAAATACCTTCCTAGATAAAGTCATTTTCTTGGAAGACCTAACAGTCCATTCGCTACTATAAAATACACAAAACTTCTTAACGTACGTATCCTTCGCGAAAGCTTAAACATCTATCACCTAAAAAGTTTGTTGCTGATCACAACAAACTCGCAACAGTCCTAAACAAACTTAAGTTATCTCGCAGAGATAGCTCTCGAACACTCGACACAAGGGTAATAGCGCTATAAAAGAAATCCAAACTTTTGGTCAGCACTTCCAGGCAACTTAGAAATTGTTCTCGGTGAGATGCTCGATTCCAACCAGACGAATCGTATAAGCCGAGAACGTATCGCGGATTCTAAATCGGTCTAGAATCAGGTTAAAATCGCAACAGGCAAAATGAAAGCCGACTAGTCATCGCATAGCCTCAATCCGAAAGTAAACCTAGATCTTGCCCTAAACCCA
Source organism: Eruca vesicaria subsp. sativa (assembly GCA_932364175.1). Lineage (NCBI taxonomy): Eukaryota > Viridiplantae > Streptophyta > Magnoliopsida > Brassicales > Brassicaceae > Eruca > Eruca vesicaria. Next base: position 41,105 of record CAKOAT010101822.1, on the reverse strand, counting down.
TCACACTGGTCTCTAACGTCTCAAGGCATGAATCGAGATCCTAAAGGCATGTCTCTTCGTCTATATCTAAATGCTCACTCGATTTACTAAACATCCTAAAACAAGCAAATGAATAAGGCGATCCACAAACGAAAAGGAATGCGAGACGACAACTCGCGGACCTCCCTCAATATAAACTCATATTCTTCCCTCTAAATTCATACGAAGAAAAACACGCTCTTAAAAACGCAAACTGATTTAGCCGCAAAGCGGCAGGAACTCAGAGCCGCACACGGCTGGTCCGAAAACTATAATGGCCAAACTCGGCCATACCAGATAGCCTACGAGACTAGTCTCAAGTCCGGCAAAGTTCCAATACAAGATGCCATCGACATCAACATGCTACATAATTTCTACACAACACATAACTAGACTGTAAAGGTCTCACTTCGAAACATGTCATACGAACCTTAACTCCAAAACGGATTACGAAAGGTTGATCCCTTCAATAGGGTACGTAGGCAGCCTTCACAAGGCGCAACACTAATCCTAAACGCTTTCCGTTCCCTGGAGAGTGGAAAGATCACTTTAAACGGAACTTTCCAACCATTAATTCCGCCTAACTTACCTAAAATTGGCTAACCACTCGCAAGAACCTCACGCTAGAAGCTCAAGGTCCTAGCAAGCTGGGGCGCTAACTGTTGGTGTCAAAGTCGGTCACGACGGAATCAATGGCTAAAAGTTTCCGTAAAATAATAATAAAAAATATATGTTTTATAAACTCGAGAAGTCGTTTTATAAAACTCGAGAAGTCGTTTTATAAAACTCGAGAAATCATTTTATAAAACTCGAGAAGTCATTTTATAAAACTCAAGAAGTCGTTTTATAAAAAGAGTCCTTTTATAAAACTCGAGAAGTCGTTTTGTAAAACTCGAGAAGTCGTTTTATAGAACTCAATAAGTCATTTTATAAAACTCGAGAAGTCGTTCTATAAAACTCTAAAGGAAATCCGCGGAAAACTTGGTAGTCGTTATCTCAGAAAAACGAAACAAACGCCGATTAGACGATATTCCGAGTTAAGCACAAAACCGTGAAAAACCCATCCACCGTAAACCGCGAGCTGGTTCAGCTGAACTAGCTCGCCGTACGACGAGCGGAACCAGCTGGTTCAGCTCGCCGTACGGCGAGCTAAGTGTCCTCGAGCTAACTTGTCGTACGTCTAGCTGATTATTCCAAGCCTCGATCTCCCACGTCCTCGATTTAAGGCATACGTCCTTCGGTACAATCATGTTCTGAACGACGATCAAAATGTCTCTCGTTTTGTCTTGATCCGTTTTATCGTTTGAGTTTTACGATAAAAACCGTAAAGTCTAGTTTTCTCGAAAGAACTCAAGGAAATTGTATAAAACGGCAACGGTTAAACGAAACACCGAACATTGCCTAAACTATACGATTTACTCGAGATTTTTCATGGGAAATCATAAAAAACTCGTTTTTAACAAAACTTCGAGTAAATCGTAGAAAACGGCAATGATTAACCGAAACATCGAACATTGCCAAAATTTACGATTAACTCGAGAAACTGACTTACAAACGGCATCGTATCAGGAAACGATCTCGTCTAAAGTCGTAAAACGGTTTTATCGCTAAACGGCTCGCAAATTCCTAAAACGCGATAAAAGCCCACTCGGGACTTTAAACGAAGTTCAACCCAAAGATACGACGACGTTTTGACGATTTAGTCGCAGAAAGAAGATTAATATCAAATTTGAAGATAAATGTCAAGTTTGAGGATAAATAGAAGATTTCCACGGGAAAAATGAAAGATAAAGATAAATGGAAGATTCACGATAAACTCGAACTTGGGCGAAACGAAAGGACTAAACCGCCTAGGAAGGGACTATATAAGCAAGAGGCAGAGGACAGAAGCAGAGGACGAATTTCAGAGCTCTAATCTGAGACTTTTACAACTTTTCTAGACTTAGAATTTTCCGCACTTAGAAACTTAGGCTTTTTTCTCGACAAGTTCGGTTTCTATAACTGGCAATCAATTGCTAGATCGAACTCTCCCAGGCAGTTTGATCTCTTTTCCAGATATACCAACTGAACTACGTTCGACTCGATCCTCGAAAAGGGTTCGTAGGCATCCTTTCATAAGGTTCAGTCCGAAATCAATCAAATTCTCTTTTTCTTATCTTTTTCGTCTTCTGTTATCTAGCTGCGACTCAACTAGGTTTAGGGTTTTATGTTGATAACTCGCTGACGGCCCCTGCGGCCAAAGCCTTTGTAATATCTTGTAAAGATCACAACACTCTTACGCGAATTCGAAATAAGATCAACTTTCTTTATAAATTCGTTTTATCATGTTTTTCATATTTTCCGCATTTATTTGGTTACTTGTCGTTGGCTTCCGCAGAGATCCGGGTCCTCTTTAAAATTCGGGTTTTCCTAAGTTTCCTTATTTTACGGAAATCGATGGTGTGAATTTCGGTTCTCACAGCGCTTCTCCTTGTAAGCATCACGTCGAACCATGTAGTCCCCAATGCTCTCAAAGCGACGTTGGCACTTCGAAACATACGCGGTCTGAACCAAAACCCTTTCCAGAGTAACTTCATTGGCACGGGTTCATCGCAACCTCTTAATCTCCTGATCTTTCTCCCTGATGCTCGTGGCCATCTATGCTTTCTCACGCTCTGAATTATCTAATGCTTCCCGAGCAGCTCTTATTTCCTCCTCGAGGGCATCGGTGTTCTTCTTGTACTCGCGACTGCGAGCAACCATCCTATCTCTCCCTTCCAGGATTTTCTTAGTCGCCTCGAGAACCTCGTTCTCATGCTTCTCTAAAAGGGAATCCCTCGATGCAACTCTCTTCTCAGATTTTTGGGCCCGAGTCTCGAACTCCTTGCATTTGTCCATAGACTGCCTGAGAGCCCGATCGTACTTCTCCACAAGATAAGTCTTCCGAGCCATAGCCTGCAAACGATCAAGATAAGAAGAACATTAGCAAAATGCTAGAGTATAAGACCAAGACAAGAGAGAGAGAACTCACCATGACATCTGCACTGGCAAAATCCGTGAATTCGTCCGCAAATATTAATTTTGGGACCGGGGGAAGCTCCCTCGGACAGCCTCGAATCTGATGGAAGTCAACTTTTTCGGTGAAACCCTTCGAGGTGCGCCGAGGAAGCGTCGTTCCCCTTTCCAGGGCCAATCTCTCAGTTCTGCGAACCACGGTGTTCACGACAGGAGGATTCTCGAGAAGGTTGGGAGTTGACGCAGTGTTATCAGGAGTTGTTTCATTGCTGCCACCCGGGACCGAACCCTATTTGAAACAATTGCCCTCTCCATCCAACTCCTGTCGAGTGGATCCACCCGCTTCAGAGGATTTAGACTTCTTTTTGTCTTCTTTTTCTTCCTGTTCTTCGTCGTCGTTTCCACCGTCTCCATCAGAGCTTCTTCGTTCTCGTCCCCGACAACAGCATCGGGATCGGTCGGAGGATTGCGGTCGGTGTCTGATCCTCCCCTCGTACTCTGCTGCTCAGGTTGACGAGGGTCAGAGGTCGGGTTATCGACAGTGAGGCTAGGCACCGAAGCTGTTGGAGCTCGCTCGTGCCCCTTGTCAGCAGGTTGTCCTTCCTGGTGAACAACCTCGGTCTCCTCAACTGCCGACTCGTCAGGCACGTCGGTGATCGACCTTTTTCTCCTCCTTGTCAGCGGATTAGCCCTTTCTTCCGAGGGCGTTTTGTCGTCATTATCCCGAGCAACCGCATTTGTGATCGCTTCCCGAGGAGTGTTTGCCACGTCATCTCGGGCATCAGCATGTGTTTCGGAGGGACCCACTTCCTCGATTTCATCCTCCAGAATATCACAAAGACTCGGGATATCCTTCATATTCTTCTTGCTTCTTTTCTTCGGGGGGGGGGGGAGGAAGTTTTTTTGGGAAAAATGGATAACCTGTTACGACCTAGAACCTCGGCGCGCAGGTCGGATCTCCAATCAGCTAGAGAGATCAAAGAAGGAGAACCAGGGCTATCAGTTTCAAGATGGCAAATATATCAGATAAAATTGGTAAGTGTTAGATGCACAATGTACCTCGGGTTATACGTGGCAGCAGTCGATCTATCCACGAGAACAAAATGGAAGTCTAGTGAAGAGGAGTGGAACGAAAAAGTTTTTGGACGACTTCAAGGAAGTCCTCGGGGTAATTCTTCGTGTTGGAATGTGGCACTACAAAAACAAAACCAAGACGATGACAACAGGTTAGGTATCGAACGAATATGAACAAATTTGGCGAAGTGCTCTACCAAAGCTCGAATTCCAAAGAACTCTATAATCCTCTTCCGGAGGCTCCTCGAATTCGCTCTCGTCGGACTTCACGTAAAAGTACCAGCGCTGGCAGTCGTCGGTCTTTTTCGGTGGGCTTAACAGGAAGCCCAAACCTGGTCGCATCTTCACAGAGAAGTAGTCGTTCTTCATGTTTGATGTCGTAGTGAGTTCCTAGAAAACTCGAAAACTCATCAGTAAATCCCTCTCCGCGGCCATAACCATAAGACCTACCGCTACTCGGAACGAACCATTGATGTACTGAGAGATTGCTGCGCCCCGACGAAAGCAGTAGGTGGTAACCAGTCGCGGAATTAGAAACCATAGTCGGGTATCCTTTTGGAAGTACGATTTATAAACGCATTGGTACCCGATCAGGGGAGTCCAAGGCCTCTGTTTAGCATTCGGATAATAAAAGTGACACCATGTCCGCCTCGTTCCCTCAGAACCGTCTTGACAATCTCGACTGATGATTTGGTCGGGAGAATGTTGTCCCAATCCTGTCCTTTGACCACTGTTGGACGAGAGAGCTCGGGACGAAGAGTCGGTAGCTTCTCGAACAAGCCCCTGGGGGAGAACTGAATCGGAATCATCGGTTCATCTGACATATAAGGGGAGTTACCGGGTGCGTCCCTTACTCGGGAGCCATTTGGACTCTCCCTGACCTCTGAATTCACAGATCTGCCGATTAAGGGCATCGGAGAGGCCTCTTCCTCTCGCTTCAATCTTTCGGAATCAACCATGACAAGTAACTCTTGAGAGAGTTCTAATCCTGTAAGGTCGCACAAAGCTTCTTGGTGTGCTAATTCAGAGTCGATCACACGACGTCTATCGGGAACTCGCTCGTCGGGAACTCTCGAGCTTTTCGCTGTCGATTTACCTTTCTTCGCCACTGTCAGACGTCTACTGGAAGACATCAACCGAACCCTAACTAGAAGGTGACAAGAGAGAGAGGTTAGAGAAAGGAAATACTTGTGAGAAACGGAGAAGCTGAGCAAATGAGAAGGAGAAGGCGTATGTATAAGGGATGAGGTAGACACGCGTTTTGACGTATAGCCATAAATTAGGTCTACTAAGCCTATTGGGATTACTTAATTCCCAACGCGCGTGAATCGGCCCGTGTCTCTTCCACTTCCCAATGGAAACCGTGTCTCCGCGAGCCGAAATGGACCAATCCTGTCCGATTAAACCGGTTTCTGCTTTAGAACCGAATAATTTATTCTCCAGACCACCAATATTTCTTTCACTAAGCTCTCGCACCGACCATAGTGAAATGGGGGGGGACTTATTGTAGGGGACGGATTTCATCCTACCCTCAATACCCATCGAATAAAGGCTACATCCCGTTACTCGGCCCAAGTAGACGAGGAAGGTTCGTGCTCGTAAGACGACAAGGAATTCGACACCAAGTACACGTCACCATTCCATACTGAGCAGGCAGATTCAGCTCGTTTAGAGGCCCACGGGACGAAGGACACGGCCCATTAGGGTTTTCCATACAATGACCTATAAAGAGGAAGAGAGACCAAACTTAGAAGGGATCCGAAAATAGACTGACTAGGCGGCATCTAAACTTGGTTTTACTCATCTTGTTGCTCTTAGATCGGTACGTACGATTCCGGTAGCTCCCGAGCACCATAATCCTGTTTGTACTCACTTTCTCTTCGATCAATAAAACTCTTCTTCTTCTTGTTTATTCGTTCATACCTTCGAAATAACCTACCGACGAGTTTTCGTCGGTCATTCACTTGTTATCACCAAACTCAGTTCAAACACATGTTCAAACAAAACCAATGATTTAATTTTGATGGACTTTACAATGTCCAGGATCCATCTGTAGAAAAACAAACTGGGATATTGTGGCCCAATAGAAGTACACAAGCCCAAGGTTGCACCAGGTTCTCCCTCCCATGTCAAAACGATCGTAGTCGAATTAGTTGGAGCTTGAGTCTGGAAGTAAGTCTTAGCATACAAGGCTATAAGGTGGAATTCAGACTTCGCACAAGCTGCTTCAAATCTTAAGAACTGATATCACTCAAATGTTTAACCCTAAGAAGTGAATTACTCTCTCAAATAAGAGGTTCAGTTGTAGTACTTAGGGATTGAATCCACAGGGAACTAAGGAACACAATAGATGTAATCCTAAGTGATTATGCTAGGTTGATTAAGTTTAAAATAGTAAATTGCAGTTTGTGAGCAATGGTAAGTTGCTCAAGAGAATAGGTTTTGGTTTAAGACAATAAAAGAAAGTAATTAGATTCAAGGTTGCTATTCAGATCATCAGAATTATAATGCTACAGATGTTTTAGTGAATTGCTTGCAAGATATATAATAACTTCGATTCTTAGACAGATATAATAGAAATCGCTACATAGACTCATCCATTGATCTTATTGTCGGCAATATCGATTGATAATTTGACAGCGATATCGGACGATATAGGTTACCTTCGATCGATAACTCTAAAGGAGTATCGATCGATACATCATAAGATCGAATCGAAACTGTATTCACCAAGATCATAGACCAGCTCTCGCACATCCCTAGAGGATCTAAGATTACGCCAAATGATTTCAGGACAATGATTAACAAGTTAAATCACATCCATGATCATACTCTATGTAGCTACTCTAGAGTAAGCATTAGGGTTCATTTGGATAATGAATATCAACAATTCAACATTCCATTGTTGGGGCTAATTCCTCATAACTATTTGAACCCTAAATCTAACAAAGGAATCTACTCAGACATAGCTAAGAGATTCATAACAGCATGGTAATAATAGAAATTCATTAGATTAGAAGATTGAACTTTTGGTTCTTGGAACAACAAATCTCTTTGTGTGTTTCTTCTAAATCTAGAATTATATGACCTTTGTGAATTAAGATGAAAATAATACTTTATTGCTAAGTATAGAATAGAACAAAAGAATTCAAAAGCATTCAAAACGTAAAAGCACAAGAAAGCATGTAAAGCTTTTAAAGTACAAAAAGCACTAGAACAATAAAAGCATGTCTAGCCAAAATACATAGGCAAGGCTATAAATATGAGTTCCATTAGGTTAAAAACTCGTCAGGGGCATTATTGTAATATTGGAAAAACTTGGGCTTCAAGTCGGCCAAGTCGGACTTGTTCTCCAGTCTTCATGTCGATCGATGGTACATGGTGTACATCGATCGATGGAGTATCTCGACTTCATCTTTTATGGAAGCGTCATCGATCGTTGACACAGGGTGTGTATCAATTGATATGTATCCTTGTTGTCTGATCTTCATAGTCATCTCGGAAAACTCTCCTTTAAGCTCCAAAAGGGCACCTAAATCATCACTTTACTCCAAAATGCTCATGAACCTAAGAACAGACCTAATAGACTCCAAAACATATATAAAACTTATAAAAACATATCAATATCATGGATAAAAACGGGTCAAAATCATGGTATATCAACTCCCCCAAACTTAACATTTTGCTTGTCCTCAAGCAAACCATTAGTAGTCTTTTGGAAGAAGTTTAAAAAGAGTAGGGACTCAATAAAATCTTAACTTTAAAATCATCACTTCTACTTTGTTGCAAGCCACATCTCATATTACTAACTACAGAAGTACATTATACCATATCCTAGCTTAGCAACCAAATTAATCTAGCCAATCAACTTAAATAATCTTGTCTGTCTATCCCCTCTACTGATTTCATTTATGCATAAAATAAAGGTGTAGGCTTTACCTTGGGAGTATCGATCAAAGAACACTTGGATTCAACTCAAACAAGTTTCAGGCATTCTCATCCTGGTTTCTTTTCTCTCGTTATCCCCCTTCTCTGAATCCCAAACTTTCTTTTCTTTTACACCAATCCCAATGAACAACTAATGTTCATCTTATTGATCTTTCAACTTTTTATAGCTTTTTGACAAAGTGTAGGCGGATAGTGGGGTCATAGGTAATTTACCTCTCCCTCGCTTCCACAATGTGTGATCATTCCTTTGATTTAGAATAGTGGGGTCATGGGTAATGTACCTCTCCCTCTGCCTCTCAGGAAATCATCTCAATCTTTTATTTTCTCTTTATGGGATGCCAAAGGAAGGTGAGAAAGAAACCAAAATTTTTGAGACTTTTACCTTCCAGACTTGCATGAGGATTCCGATCCCTTGTATACCAAGCCCCAAGACAAGCAATAGATGTCAGGTTAGGTTGGAAATCAGCTTTGGTTCTTCCAAACAATCATGAAAAGTGTTGTCATAGGATGATCGGAGATCCACTTTAGCATCTATAGTACTTTCTGCAATCAACAATTTGGTTCTTGATGTTATCTCCTGCTGAATATCCTCTACTGTGCTTTTCAATTCTCGAACGTCACCCTGTACCGGCCACCAAAATTTGTCGAGTGATTTATGTGTGTCATCTTCACATAATTCAATAAATCTATATATATCTCTTGTGATTTCTTGAAGTTCTTCTCTGGTACAGTAGTCTGGTGCACGAATATCGATCGATGTGCTTGGTATATCATCGATCGATAGCTTCTGTAAGCGACTCTCGATATGTGGGTCAAAGGTTGTTTCGATTGATGCTGATGGTGCTGCATCGGTCGATTGCCGTTTCTGAGATTCAAGTTCTTGGCGAAGTGCATCCACCTCTTCTTGTAGTGCTTTCCTCTCTTTGCGAGCAAAGTCATTGCCAGACAGATTCCATAGTAGTTCTCCTTGAAGATTCGGTATGGCTTTCTCATGTTCTGACCTCAATCCTGCCATCTCCCAGTTATGTTCACCGGTTCTCTCATTCAGCATGTATGTGACCTCTGCTTGTGTGTAGAGCTTGCAAACTGGAACTCCTTTTACTGAACTGTTCAGCATGCTCCGGTAGACAGATACAAGAGCGCTCAAACACTGTGGCTCTATTAAGCAGCTTCTCAATATATTCTTGTAGACATGGATGATGTCACCACTGATGCTTCTTGCATAACCATTCTCATCTCTGTAGACACCAAATTCGTCTTTCTTTTCCCAGAAGAAACGACGAACTCCGTGTTTGAAAGCTCTCTTCCCAAACTCACGTTGGATATCGGTCGATGCTTTCTTCCATGTATCGATTGATAGGCATTGATTTACTGGGTATGCTGAGTTGGAATGAAGGTTTTCTGCACCATCTTGCTCGTGAAGTGGGTGTGGTTGGTGCTGATCGTTCTGGTAGATTGGTGGTTGTTTGTAGGGACTGACTGGTCCATTGGCCACCTAAAGGATGTCTGCAACGTCTTCTTTGGATATTGGAATGATTCTTCCATCTAGTGCTCGTGCATGACCTTCTGGATCCCTGAAAATACCAAATTCATCCGGAGTTAGTAATTTAAAATCGATTTTATGTGTTTTTACCTCGGATGCTGTAGACGTATCGATCGATGGTAGAGCAGGTGCATCAGTCGATCTGTTGAGGAACATGTCGGTCGATGGCTGGTGCTCCGTGTCGGTCGATACGTGTGCTTCGGGTCGGATCGCGGTTGGTAGTGGTGTTGTGTCCACTGCAAAACTCTCATGATAACTTCTTGCCCAACTTCCAATCGAGTAATCTCTGTCGTGTGGTTCACGTGGGGCATAGACTGGTGCGCAGTAAGGTTCGTCACTCGTTGATTCAAAACGTCGTTTGAGCGATCTGGGTAGGGGCATATCGGTCGATGGAGAAGGGTTTCTATCGGTCGATGGCCGAAGATGAATGATGGAAAAGGAAGTCTGAATTCGTCTTCTCGAAGAAATCTATACTCGGTGGCTCGTTCCTCTTCATAATCTGCATCATACTCCTCCTGAGTAGTGATGCTAGCTAGCTCGGGCATGTAATGATCGTTCTCCCAATCATTGGTGCCAAAATCGCCGTCTGGAAACTCTTCCTCGATCTTCTGGAATAGCTTGTCGATCGAGGACCATGTGTAGCCATCGGTTGACGCCGGTCGGCTGGTATCGGTCGATGGTAGAAGACTGCCATTGGTCGATACGTCTGGATCGGTTTCGTACTCGGCCATGGAATCATACTCGTGGGCACAGAAACATGTTGCTACGAGTGCTGGTGTCTTCATCCTTGGAAACTTGATGACTGGAACATGGTTGATGGGTGACCTATCGGGAAGTGATTTGCGATACCGTGTAAGTGAGGCCAAAGCACGGGAAAAGGTCGGGTGGTGATTGTAGGGTCAGTAAACATGACTCTAGAGCCTTGGAAAATTAACGGACCGACCGTTGGAACGGGATGGGGCCCACAAACCGAGTGAGCGGGTGTGGGTGGCCCATTAGCTGTGGGCGGTCGGGGCGTTACAAGTGGTATGGTAGGGTTGATGAGGGTTAGACATAGCTTGTTGGATTTGAGATCACAAACGGCGCCAACTGTGGCTAAGAAGGCTCTTCCAAGTAGTAGAGAAGTCTTGAAGTTGAGCTTGTTGGCTAGGACATGGAAGTCAGTATGAATTAGGGCATCTCCAATCTGTACCTCAAGGTTCCTAACTGTGGGAGTCGATTTCACCCTACTGTCAAATAAATCGTAAATAAGGAAACTTCGGGAAAACCCTAAGTTTCCAGAGGAACCGGCTATCTGCGAGAACCGCACAACAAAGATTAAGATGACGAAAATACTTAGAATTAAAACGAAAATAAGCGAGACTGAAAGCAAGAAGGTTCTTATTCCGAATCTGCGTTGAACTGGCACAAAGAGAGTAGCCGAAAACGTAAGAACTAGAAAATCCTAATTGAGACGCAGCTCGCTAACAGAAAACAGAAAGATTCCTAAATGCTAGTTTTGGTGGTGAGAGCTCTGAATTCCGTGTGTGTGCTTCTGCCCTAGACCTCCGCTTTATATACTCCTCGTCTTGGCTATCCGTTCTTTCCATTTCTCCCCGATTTGACTAAATCGAGAATTTTCCATTCTTCTCGATCCTTCCTTTTCTTCTGCGGATATCTTCTATTTCTCTTCAAACCTTCCTTTTATGTTTAAACTTGACTTTTATTTTCCTTCTGCGAGTAAACCGTCAAAACGTTATCAAATCTGTGGGTTTGATTCCGTTGAAATCGCGAGATGGGTTTTTATCGCGTTTTAGGTCCTTCCGGGCCGTTTTGCGATAAAAACCGTTTTCCGACTTTTACGGGATCATTTTCCGATCTGACGTCGTTTTTAATAAATTTCTCGAGTTAATCGCAAAGTTTTATGATTTACTCGACTTCTTATTAAAAACACGTTTTTTACGACTTACTCAGCGTTTTTTATTAAAAGCGCGTTTTTTATGATTTCAACGAGAAATCTCGGATAAATCGTATAGTTTAGGCAATGTTCGGTGTTTCGTTTAACCGTTGCCGTTTTATACGATAACCTCGAGTTCTTTCCGAGAAAACGAAGTTTTACGATTTTTATCGTAAAACTCGAACGGTAAGACGGATCGAGATGGAACAGGAGATATTTCGGCCGTGGTTTGGAACGCGACCTTGTCGAAAGACGTAAGTTTCGAATCGGGAATGCGGGAAATCGAGACGCGGAGTGTCCGGGACGTCTCTAGTTCTCCCATCGGCGAACTAAGCCGGGACCGGCTTAGTTCGCCGATGGGCGAACTAGTCATGCATGTTTTAGTTCGCCCATCGGCGCACTAAGCCGGGCCCGGCTTAGTTCCCCGATGGGCGAACTAGAGAGTGTTTCTTAATTCGCCCATCGGCGAACTAAGCCGGGTCTGGCTTAGTTCGCCGATGGGCGAACTAGTTGCGACTAGTTCGCGTCTTACGGCTTTTTCGGTTTTTTGCGGTTTTTCGCGGTTTTGTAAAACAATTTTCGAGTTTTATAAAACGATCTTCGGATTTCATAAAACGACTTTTGAATTTTATAAAAACGATCTTCGAGTTTTATAAAACGATTCTCGAGTTTTATAAAACGGTTTCTCGAGTTTTATAAAGCGATTTCTCGAGTTTTATAAAACGATTCTCGAGTTTTATAAAACGATTCTCGAGTTTTATAAAACGGTTTCTCGAGTTTTATAAAACGGTTTCTCGAGTTTTATAAAACGTTTTCTCGAGTTTTATAAAGTGATTTCTCGAGTTTTATAAAACGGTTTCTCGAATTTTATAAAGCGATTTCTCGAGTTTTATAAAGCGATTTCTCGAGTTTTATAAAACGATTCTCGAGTTTTATAAAACGATCTTCGGATTTCATAAAACGATTCTCGAGTTTTATAAATCGATTCCCGAGCTTTATAAAACGATTTCTCGAGTTTATAAAATGATTCTCGAGCTTTATAAAACGATTTCTCGAGCTCAATAGAACGATTTCTCGAGTTTCATAAAACGATTCTCGAGCTTTGTAAAACGATTTCTCGAGTTTTATAAAACGATTTCTCCAGTTTTATAAAACGATTCTCGAGCTTTATAAAACTGTTCTTTTTGTATTCTTGCGGAAAGTTTTGGCTATTAATTCCGTCGTACCGATTTTGACCCCTACAGTTAGCCCCCCAGCTCGTAAGAATCGTGAGATTCTTGCGAGTGGTTTGAGCTTGTTTGGCGAGTTTGGTGGAATTAGGCGGAACTTTAATGGCCAAAAGTCCAAAGGTGAATAGTAAATTCTTCTCTATGAGTATATGGAGTAAACTTTTGAATTCTTTACTCCATCTTTTACAACTTGTTCAAGAACTTTTTCTCTCCACTTTCTCTGAAGATCTTTAAGCATGTTTTCAGGAAGAAAAACCCGTTCCTCGACTAGTTCAAATTTTCAGAATTCTGAAGGAACGAGTTCGCAGCCTCCAGCCTTGGATCCGAAAGAAGAGTATTTGTCCCCGTTGGCCGATCTGGCGGATATCGAGGCCTTTTGGGCGATTGGAGACAAATCGGGGTCCGCTAGGCCCGGAACTTGGGTTCCAGTTTTGTCGGACGTCGATCAGATTTCCGGACGTTCGAGTTCGACGCTTTTAAACAGTGTTGATTACATGCGTGAATTCTGCCGAGTCCCAGAGGTTGTTGAGTTTCGTTCCCCACTTGCCGGGGAGAGCGACGAGGATGCGCCCGACGGTTTCTTCACGTGTTACAACATTTTTTTGGAACAATGCCACCTGTGGTTTCCGATTCCGGAAGTTATTGTGCATTTCCTTCACAGGCTAGGACTGTCGATTAGTCAGTTGAACCCTAAAAGTTTGAAACAACTCGTCGGTCTTTTGACGCTAAGTTACGAGCAGGGAATCACCCTTACCGTCGATCATCTCGAGGGTTTGTTAAAACCTACAGGACAATCGCGGAGGATCACTCTAAACCCTCGCGATGAAGTCGTTACGGGCTGCTTAACGCCTTTTACGTCTTGGAAGAAGAATTTCTTCTATGTTCGTATCGATGGCGCGTCGGTCGAGGAGGGCGGCATTCCGTTCTTTACGACCGTGTGGGGTCGGAGAGGTACGAACCTTTATTATTATGAGTATTCGTATTTTTAATTTTTTTTTTTGTTTAAATGGCTTCCTGTTTTTCCGCAGTGACCAATCCTCTGCCTCCGTATCCTGCGGATCTTCTGGAGATCACTACTTCTCTCAAACGTGGTGAAGTTGGTTGGTGTAGTTTTTCTCCGCAACGCGTCCGTCAGGCGGTTACCTTCTTCCGATCTCGACGTTTCGCGAATTCTCCGATTTATGAGGACGATCCATTTATCGGAGAGTTCATTCCGCATATTCCCTCGATGGGGAGCAGAAAATCTCGCTTCCGAAGGGATAAGAATCCGGTAATTGAAGACGATGAGTTTGAGCGTGCGACTTCTCCTGATAATATCCTCAAGGATTTTCTTGATAGTCAGGCGGAAGACGGCTTTTGGACGAGGGCAGGCGGATCATCGACCTCCCATTTTCCGGACCTCGACCATGATCAAGTTCCGGAGCTTACTAGGGGGTCTGAGATAGCAAAGGAGGTACGTGCGTTTATTGTTTTCGTTTTCGAGCAGCTTCTATGACATGGCTTGATTCTTCCTTTTGGTAGGGTTTTCATATCATGAGCCATGCCCTGGACAACCGAACTGGTGAGGCTCGCCTTGCCGAGTTTCGAGCGGACATGGCCGAAAAGGAAGTTGCTCGTCTTCGGGCAGAGGTCGAGGTCAACCTGCCGAAGAAATGGTCGCGAGGGAGGTTACTCGCGTGAGGGATGAGTGTGCGACCAGGTCTCGTCGTGCGAAGGAGCTTTCTGACCAGAAGATTCGTCGTGCTCGTCGTGCGGGCAAACGGGAGGTTGCCGAGGCGATGAAGGTTCGTCGCGAACGATTTGCAACTGGCTATTCGGATGCGGAAGCTATTCAACGGGCGCATGGTGATTATCGCGAATGTCGCGGAGTCGTTCATGGGTTATCCCTGACTCCGAATGAAGGGTACTTGTTTGCTAAGGAATCCAAAATGCGATGGGGAGATTGCAATCGGGAAAAAGATATGCAGTCCGAGTTTTTCGACCTTAAGGCGCGAATGTGGGATCAATGGAATCCCGTCGTGGTGTCGCCGGATTCGGTTGAAGTCGGTCTTGGAATTTCGGATGTAGATGGCGAAGTCGATCAACCTGGGTTTGATGACTTCGATGTTTGATGTTCTTAGTTTTTTCGATTTTGTCGTTGTTTTTCCAGGACTGGCCGTTGGTGGCTTTGAATCCCTACCGCCGGGCGGTGTGTATTCGAACGTTTTTAATAAAATGTTTTCTAAGTATGAAATTCGTTTTTTTTTTATGTTAGATGTAGAGGGAAGAATACGAGTTGTCATCTCGTACCTAACTCTTAGGTGTAGATCGTCTGATTCGTTAACTCGGGAGACTTCGATTTTCGCGAGTGTTTAGATGTGGGCGAAGAGACATGCCTTTAGGATCTCGATTCATTCCTTGAGACGTTAGCGACCAGTGTGCTGGGTTTAGGGCAAGACCTAGGTTTACTTTTGGATTGGGGATGTGCGATGACTAATCGGCTTTCATTTTGCCCGTTGCGATTTTAACCTGATTCCATACCGATTTAGAATCCGCGATAGGTTCTCGGCTTATACGATTCGTCTGGTTGGAATCGAGCATCTCACCGGGAGACTGTCCCGGAAGTGCTGACCAAAAATTTGGATTTCTTTTATAGCGTGCTATTTTATCCTCGTCGGATGTATGCGGACCGATAGGTCAGTGCGTTTGTTTAGGACGGCTATCGTGCTCGACGGGGCCAATCGCCGAGCGTTCGTGTTTTTATAGTCGCGGACGGACTGTGGGGAAATATTTTTCTTCGAGAATTTAGGCGACGTCCCGCCCGTTCTTTCCGAAAATATTTTGATATGCGAATTTTTGTAAAAACGATTGAGTGATTGTTACTGCGGAAACGTTTTTCCGGATTTGCGTTTTTTGATGGTAGCGGAGATATTCTAACTTTGTCTTTATTAAAAATTTCGACAAATTTTCGATTACAAAGTTAAAAGAAATTTTGTAAAATATTTTGGGAGTATACGAATACTCGTATACTCACCCACTCCCCCCCCCCCCCCCCCCCCCCCCCGCTTTGGAAAGGGGGATACCTGAACTCGTCTTTAGGCGAGCTGCCTATGTATTCCTTTCGGAAATCAAGCCATCTCGTTGTTCTGATAGTTTGTGCGAGTGTGTTTACTTGGCTGTCATAGACTTCTCGATCGCTTCGGTCGCGGGATCAATGTCTTTGTCCGGGATTGTCTCCTCCGGTTGGGCGGAAGCGATGGGTGCGGAAACTTCTGGTTTCTCGGCCGTTGCTTGCTTCGGGTCGTTGTCTGCGGGCGGTGGTGTGACCTTTGCCCGTTTTGGTTTCACGATCGCGACCGCCAATTGCCTTAGCTTATGTTCGGCCAGGAAGCAAGATCGCGACTGTCTTTGGCATCCCCAAATNTTGGTTTCACGATCGCGACCGCCAATTGCCTTAGCTTATGTTCGGCCAGGAAGCAAGATCGCGACTGTCTTTGGCATCCCCAAATCACTGCGACTCCCGTAGGCGTCGGGAATTTGATGCCTAAGTGATACGTGGACAGAACCGCCTTCATGGAATTTATCCAAGGCGTGCCCATAATCACGTTGTAGATAGCCGGGACATCGACCACCGCGAAGTTAACGATTTTCGTCACTTCTTTCGCGACGACCGGTAGTCGGATTGATCCCAAGGTCATTGACGTTTCGCCGTCAGCGGTTTTGGAATTGGCTCGACTTCCGAGAGGTCGATTCCCATTCGTGCTAGCGTGTTGCGGAAGATGACGTTGACCGTGCTTCTGGTATCAACCAGGATTCGCGCAACCTCTAGATCGCTTATCACCAAATCGATGACAAGGGGATCGGCATGCGGTTGGTCGATTCCGCCGGTTTCAGCATCGTTGAAAGAGATTACTCCTGTCGGAGAATCGTCCATTGGCACCTTCCAACTCGAGCCGGTTTCGGCTTTACGTTGGTAGGATTTTATTGACGAGACGGTGTCGTTAAAGTATGGCGATTCGCCGATGATCCTGTTGATTTTTCGGCGGTTAGCGTCGTTACCCTTCTCGTCTGTTCTTCTTCCGCGTTTTTCGCCCGACTGATTTCCCTGAGGTGGGGTTTGCGCATTTTTATCATTCTTCGGGACGCGGTCCGAATCGCGGATGAGATCCTTGACGCTTGATATCTCGGAAAGTTCTCCCGCGACTAACTTTGCGGCCAGTCTGGCGCCGAGAACTTTGCAGTTCACGGTAGAATGACCATGGGTTTGGTGGAGGTCACAGAAAGAATTCTCGTCGTAATTCGAATTTCTCGTCCACGTGTTTCCCGTAGTTCGCCCTTGCTCCGAACCGGAGTTGACAGCGTAGTTATGCGCCCCTCGGAAATCCTGTCCCTCGTGATGGACGAATTTGTCGTTACGAGAGATTTTCTTTTTCTGCTTCTGCTCGGACGCGTTATCCTTCGCGGATGTTTTCGCCGGCTTATGCTTCTCGGACAGGATTTTAGTTTCCTCTTCGATAGTTATGAAGTCAGTGGCCTTATGGAGCGCATCCTGGATCGTCCGCGGTTTTTCGAGAGTTATCCATCTGCGGAACTCCGATTTATACCAGAGCGATTTTCTTAACGCGTCGATGGCGGCTTTGTCGCTGATCCCGCTAACCCTAGCCATGAAGAGTTTGAATCTACTCATGAAATCGCGGAGAGATTCGTCCTCCTCGTGCACCAAGCTCCAGAGATCGGCGTCGGAGGTCTCCGGGTTAATGAACATCGAGTATTGTTTCAGGAACTCCGAAGCCAGTCGACGGAAACTTCCGATCGAGTTTTGCCTAAGTTTGGCGAACCATTCGAGCGCGGCTCCTTCTAGGTTTTCGACGAAGAGGCGGCAGTAACCTGCATCTTTTTCGTGGTCCTTGAGCTTGGCTCGTCCCATGGTAATCTGGAACGCTTGCAGGTGCGCTTTGGGATCGGTCGTCCCGTCGTAAGTTGGCACCTTAAGCTATTCGGGATCGGGCAGTTTGATCTCGGTGATGCGAGCCATGAAGGGCGTTTTCCGAGACTCGTACAGCAGCCGATCGATCTCGGGTGCAGCGCTGGTCGCGTGGTGAATCTGAGACTTCACCGCTTTTACCGCTGCGGCCGTTTTGGTAATGTATTCGCGGAGATCGCGAATCTCAGTCTGATTGCCAGTAGTTTTCCGACCATGTCGGCGTTTGCTGCGAGTGACCGGAGATCGCTCCTCAGCGGTTTTTGCGTATCGCGCGAAGTCGGGTTCCCCTTCGTCTCCAGTAAAGGAACGTTCGGGAGACGACTCCGGTTGAGGACTGCGAGTTTTTCTTCTCCTAGGATGAACGTCGGCGTCTTCGTCTGTCGAGTCGGCCTGGTCGCTCGTTTCCAGGTTGACCCTTTCGATGCCGTCGCCTTCGGTCTCCTGTTCGCGAGTAGGATATTTTTCCGATTCGTTCAGCGTCGTGTCAGGGTTTTCTTTTCCGGAATCCTTTTCCGGCACGTTTCCCTGATCGATTCTGGGACGATCCGTAGGAGCGCCGAAATCGAGTCTCCTTCCGCGGATCTTGGTAGTTCCGCGGGGGCGAATAGCTTTGGTTCTCGCGGTTAGGGTTTCGAGCCGTTTTGCGAGTGAACCAATGAGCTTTTCCTGCTCTTCCGATTTTTTGTTAAACTCGGAAAGCATCTTTTCGACGGTCTCGGCTTTAGCGTTTGTAGCGTTGGCCGCAGGCGCGTCTTTTGGTAGTGGTGTTTCAACGTTGTCGCGTTCGTCGCGAGTTTGGTTGTCACCAGCCATCGTTTCTTCGTTGGTCATGTTGCGGTTACGGTGTAAGATAGATCCGACCCTCCCTCCTTCTAGCGCCAAACTGTGGGAGTCGATTTCACCCTACTGTCAAATAAATCGTAAATAAGGAAACTTCGGGAAAATCCTAAGTTTCCAGAGGAACCGGCTATCTGCGAGAACCGCACAACAAAGATTAAGATGACGAAAATACTTAGAATTGAAACGAAAATAAGCGAGACTGAAAGCAAGAAGGTTCTTATTCCGAATCTGCGTTGAACTGGTACAAAGAGAGTAGCCGAAAACGTAAGAACTAGAAAACCCTAATTGAGACGCAGCTCGCTAACAGAAAACGGAAAGATTCCTAAATGCTAGTTTTGGTGGTGAGAGCTCTGAATTCCGTGTGTGTGCTTCTGCCCTAGACCTCCTCTTTATATACTCCTCGTCTTGGCTATCCGATCTTTCCATTTCACCCCGATTTGACTAAATCGGGAATTTTCCATTCTTCTCGATCCTTCCTTTTCTTCTGCGGAAATCTTCTATTTCTCTTCAAACCTTCCTTTTATATTTAAACTTGACTTTTATTTTCCTTCTGCGAGTAAACCGTCGAAACATTATCAAATCTGCGGGTTTGATTCCGTTGAAATCGCGAGATGGGTTTTTATCGCGTTTTAGGTCCTTCCGGGCCGTTTTGCGATAAAAACCGTTTTCCGACTTTTACGGGATCGTTTTCCGATCTGACGTCGTTTTTAATAAATTTCTCGAGTTAATCGCAAAGTTTATGATTTACTCGACTTTTTATTAAAAACACGTTTTTACGACTTACTCAGCGTTTTTTATTAAAAGCGCGTTTTTTATGATTTCAACGAGAAATCTCGAATAAATCGTATAATTTAGGCAATGTTCGGTGTTTCGTTTAACCGTTTCCGTTTTATACGATTTCCTCGAGTTCTTTCCGAGAAAATGAAGTTTTACGGTTTTTATCGTAAAACTCGAACGGTAAGACAGATCGAGATGGAACGGGAGATATTTCGGCCGTGGTTTAGAACGCGACCTTGTCGAAAGACGTAAGTTTCAAATCGGGAATGCGGGAAATCGAGACGCGGAGTGTCCGGGACGTCTCTAGTTCGCCCATCGGCGAACTAAGCCGGGACCGGCTTAGTTCGCCGATGGGCGAACTAGAGGGTGCTTCTTAGTTCGCCCATCGGCGAACTAAGCCGGGCCCGGCTTAGTTCGCCGATGGGCGAACTAGAGAGTGTTTCTTAGTTTGCCCATCGGCGAACTAAGCCGGGTCCGGCTTAGTTCGCGTCTTACGGCTTTTTCGGGTTTTTGCGGTTTTTTGCGGTTTTGTAAAACGATTCTCGAGTTTTATAAAACGATCTTCGGATTTCATAAAACGACTTTTGAGTTTTATAAAAACGATCTTCGAGTTTTATAAATTGATTCTCGAGTTTTATAAAACGGTTTCTCGAGTTTTATAAAAACGATCTTCGAGTTTTATAAAACGATTCTCGAGTTTTATAAAGCGATTTCTCGAGTTTTATAAAACGATTCTCGAGTTTTATAAAACGATTCTCGAGTTTTATAAAACGGTTTCTCGAGTTTTATAAAGCGATTTCTCGAGTTTTATAAAACGATTCTCGAGTTTTATAAAACGATTCTCGAGTTTTATAAAACGGTTTCTCGAGTTTTATAAAGCGATTTCTCGAGTTTTATAAAACGATTCTCGAGTTTTATAAAACGATTCTCGAGTTTTATAAAACGATTCTCGAGTTTTATAAAGCGATTTCTCGAGTTTTATAAAACGATTCTCGAGTTTTATAAAACGATTCTCGAGTTTTATAAAACGGTTTCTCGAGTTTTATAAAGCGATTTCTCGAGTTTTATAAAACGATTCTCGAGTTTTATAAAACGATTCTCGAGTTTTATAAAACGATTCTCGAGTTTTATAAAACGGTTTCTCAAGTTTTATAAAACGTTTTCTCGAGTTTTATAAAGCGATTTCTCGAGTTTTATAAAACGGTTTCTCGAGTTTTATAAAGCGATTTCTCGAGTTTTATAAAGCGATTTCTCGAGTTTTATAAAACGATTCTCGAGTTTTATAAAACGATCTTTGGATTTCATAAAACGATTCTCGAGTTTTATAAATCGATTCCCGAGCTTTATAAAACGATTTCTCGAGCTTTATAAAACCATTTCTCGAGCTTTATAAAACCATTCTCGAGCTTTATAAAACGATTTCTCGAGCTCTATAGAACGATTTCTCGAGTTTCGTAAAACGATTCTCGAGCTTTATAAAACGATTTCTCGAGTTTTATAAAACGATTTCTCCAGTTTTATAAAACGATTCTCGAGCTTTATAAAACTGTTCTTTTTGTATTCTTGCGGAAAGTTTTGGCTATTAATTCCGTCGTACCGATTTTGACCCCAACACTAACTATTCCTCCAGAGTTTTGCTGAGAACAATCCACAAAGATGAAGGATTCTGGGGTAGGATGCTAACTCCAGATTATGTATCACATAGGGCACGAGGGAACTCAACACCTCTGATGGAACATGGTATTGTGAACTCCTGGATTGCTCTTCTTCTCCAGTGTGATCTTCTTCTTTATACTGTCTCTGACTTGGTGAAACATCCTCTTTATGTCTTCTTCTGTCTCTCTTGTCTCTCTGAAAAACATCCACAATCTGTGTGAAAAGTAGGCTTCTTCAAAGGGTTTCTCTCTAGGTATTCTTGGAACTCTTTTTCTGAAGCTTGACAATTCTTTCTCATTAGCTTCCCTTTTATAAGGCTTGGGTATCTTCTTTTTCCTTTTTCTTAGAACTCTTCCATGGTTTTCCTTTTCTATCTCCATAGACTCAAAGATATCTGTGGGTCTCTCCAAGATGGCTATTGGAGGGCTTCTAATAGTGTAATACTGCTCCCGGAATGCGTCAATACGTGCACCATCTATCTTGGGGAGTTGCACTCGGCGTTGGGATACCGTGTATCGGGCGACACTGACTGGAGTGCGTCGGTCGATATCATGGTCTACCTGTCGATCGATAGGATGGTTATCATGTTGGTCGATGTCGTGCGGATCGATTTTGACAGGGACGGACGGATGTGGGTGTCGTGCTGCGAAGGCTTCGTGAGGCATAGTCTTCACGGCACTGCACTCGTGAGGGTACTCGTCTAAGTCCATCGATCGACACTCATCAAAGTCAATCGATCGATGTACATGGGATCGTATCGATCGATGATCACGGGGTGATATCGATCGATAGTAGTCGCGAACGAATTCACATTCATCATCAGATTGCTAAATCTCTTCTACTACCTCTTGCCAAAAATCATCATCCAGGATGGAATTGATGTTATGGTTGTTGGCAAGCTCCTGCTTCTTTAGGGCTTCTACTGTCTAAAACACCTGAGTCTCTAGCTTCTTCATATGGGTGTTCAAAGCCTCTAGCTTTGTGGTGAGGGTGTTGTAGACGGAGTCTAATCTTCCCATTGAAGTATGCCTGGAGTTTCTACTGACTCTCAAGGACCTTGTCAAGCATCTCCTCCAGCTTAGTATCTTGGGTGGGTGGGTGTGGGTTGGAGTAGAATGAGTTTCCATATCTCCTGTTGTTGTTGGGGTTTCTCCTGCTGAAGGTGTTAGGCTTCTGTGAACTCTGGTTGAAGTTGCTTCTCTGGCCTGTGAAGTTTCTGTATCCTCCTTGGTTACCAGATCTCTGAAAACCAGCTCCATTGACCCAGTTCACATCTTCTTCTGTATAATATTCACCTGCAGTCTCTGCATCCTCCACTGAACATATTTGCTTGTTTAGTAACTTATGAATGGTATCCAGCTGTGCTTGCACTTCATTGATGTATTCCTTCCCAAGGAATGATGTAGCTTTTGTCTTTATGAAGTTCTTTGTGCTGTTGCTGGAAGCTAAATTATCGATTAACTTGACAGCCTCTTGTGGATTCCTGGTGTTGAAGTTGCCATCACTAGCTGTTTCAAGAGCTCTCTGATAATCCAATGTGATGCCTCTGTAGAAAGTGCAGAGAAGTTGAACTTTGTTAAATCCGTGGTGTGGGCAATCTCTTTGGCAGAACTTGAATCTGTTTCATGCATCTTTGAATGACTCTTCAGGATTCTGAGTGAATTTATAATCTTTTTCCTCAATTCTTCACCGCGTGACTCATCAAAGAAGTTGCGCAGAAATGTGTTTTTGAGGTCGCTCTAAGTTGTGAGAGAACCTGGTGGTAGTTGCTTCAGCCACTGCAAAGCTTCTCCAGATAGAGAGTACTTGAAAAGCATGCAGAGAAGATAGTCTTGAGGGACTCCATTGGCTTTTATGACGGTTATGAGATCCTCGAACCTCTCCAGATGGTCCATAGGATGCTCATTGGACAACCCACAGAAGGGTATTTGTCCTACAAGGGTGTATTACTGCAGCTTAAGCTCGAAATCTCCTCTCTGAATAGCAGGAGGGCGGATGGCTGATCGGTTGGAATAGAACTGATCAAAACGGTTGTATTCAGCCAAAGATCTAGCTTGGTTAGCCTCTTTTACAGGTTGAATGATGTCTATAGGTGCAGTTTCTTGCTCAGGAATGATCTCTTTCTGAGCGTTCAGCTTCTAACCTGCTGCATTACGCAGGTGACCATCTCGATCATGCAGGTCTCCATTCTCATCGGTAGTGAGAATAATAGGCGCTACCATGTCTCGCCGGTTAGTATCGATCGATGTAAGGTAAGGTGTATCGATCGATTCCAGATGAAGGGTATCGGTCGATGAACGGTTGTTGATGTCGAGCGATGTGACGGTGAGAGTATCGGTCGACGTTGAAGGTGTCTCGGTCGACTGTGGTAGGCAGGTATCGGTCGACAGAGATGTGTTGATGTCGATCAATGCAGAGCGTAGGTCTTTGCGGATGCTATGTTCCAAGCTGTGAGGGTCTTCTGAGTACACAAGTTGTTTGTTCTTGTTGCTTCTAATACTGCTGGGCATGTACCTGAAAAAGACAAGACAAAAAAAATTTGGTGTCAGAAGATAAATAAACAATAAAAGAAAAATAACTTAGACCTAATCAGATTAAATCTAATGGCTATCAAAGTTCCCTGGCAACGGCACCTAATTTGATATCACTCAAATGTTTAACCCTAAGAAGTGAATTACTCTCTCAAATAAGAGGTTCAGTTGTAGTACTTAGGGATCGAATCCACATGGAACTAAGGAACACAATAGATGTAATCCTAAGTGATTATGCTAGGTTGATTAAGTTTAAAATAGTAAATTGCAGTTTGTGAGCAATGGTAAGTTGCTTAAGAGAATAGGTTTTGGTTTAAGACAATAAAAGAAAGTAGTTAGATTCAAGGTTGATATTCAGATAATCAGGATTATAATGCTACAGATGTTTTATTGAATTGCTTGCAAGATATATAAGAACTTCGATTCTTAGACAAATCTAATAACAATCGCTAAATAGACTCATCCATTGATCTTATTGCCGGCCATATCGACCGATGTTTTGACAGCGATATCGGACGACATAGGTTACCGTCGATCGATAACTCTATAGGAGTATCGATCGATATAGCATAAGATCAAAAACTTTGTTCACTAAGATCATAGACCGGCTCTCAAACATCCCTAGAGGATCTAAGCTTATGCCAAATGATTTCAGGACGATGATTAACAAGTTAAATCACATCCATGATCATACTCTAGGTAGCTACTCTAGAGTAAGCATTAGGGTTCATTTGGATAATGAATATCAACAATTCAACATTCCATAGTTGGGGCTAATTCCTCATAACTATTTGAACCCTAAATCTAACAAAGGAATCTACTCAGACATAGCTAAGAGATTCATAACAGCATGGTAATAATAGAAATTCATTAGATTAGAAGATTGAACTTTTGGTTCTTGGAACAACAAATCTCTTTGTGTGTTTCTTCTAAATCTAGAATTCTATGACCTTTGCGAATTAAGATGAAAAGAATACTTTATTGCTAAGTATATAATAGAACAAAAGAATTCAAAAGCATTCAAAACGTAAAAGCACAAGAAAGCATGTAAAGCTTTTGAAGTACAAAAAGAACTAGAACAATAAAAGCATGTCTAGACAAAATACATAGGCAAGGCTATAAATATGAGTTCCATTAGGTTAAAAACTCATCAGGGGCATTATTGTAATATTGGGAAAACTTGGGCTTCAAGTCGGCCAAGTCGGACTTGTTCTCCACTCTTCATGTCGATCGATGGTACATGGTGTACATCGATCGATGGAGTATCTCGACTTCATCTTTTATGGAAGCGTCATCGATCGTTGACACAGGGTGTGTATCGATTGATATGTATCCTTGTTGTCTGATCTTCATAGTCATCTCGGAAAACTCTCCTTTAAGCTCCAAAAGGGCACCTAAATCATCACTTTACTCCAAAATGCTCCTGAACCTGAAAACATACCTAATAGACTCCAAAACATATATAAGACTTATAAAAACATATCAATACCATGGCTAAAAACGGGTCAAAATCATGGTATATCAAGAACCAAGATACACTGATCCAGATTTGATTTTCCTTCAACAAGGCAGCTATGATGTTAACCAGCGTCTGAAAAAACAAAAGCTTTCTTACCGGAAGGCTCACCAGCGGGAAATACTAACAAAGAGAGGCTTGGTAACTTAATCGGACACTCCTCACTGTCACAGTCGTTGTAAAACCCAGAAGAATAATTCTTTATGTCATCACAGCAAGGAATCAAATCAAAAAAATTAGAAGGTAGCTATGATGGAAACCAGCGTCTGCAAAAACAAAAGCTTTCTTACCGGAAGGCTCACCAGCGAGAAATACTAACAAAGAGAGGCTTGGTAACTTAATCGGACACTCCTCACTGTCACAGTCGTTTTGTAAAAGCCAGAAGAATAATTCTTTATGTCATCACAGCAAGGAATCAAATCAAAAAAATTAGAAGGTAGATTTAAAACGACAATCTTAGCACTAGGCTAGAAATTAAAGACTGGTGGCACTTGCACCATTGTCACAACGCCCTATATCAGGGGGAGACGATGCAAGGCAGGAGCTCTCCGATGGACTAGATGCATCTTCGGTGTTGTAAAAATATACTTGGGACTGAAATGATGGAGTCTCTGTTTGAAAAGATCTCAAACGGTTGAGATTGGCATGATGGGGAGAGAAAATTTGAAACGATGGCTCCAAAGTTGGAGGATTCTAACAAAACTGACCACCGGAAATAGTTCATGGAGATAAATTCAAAATTTGGAACTCAAAAATTAGTTCTGGATCCAACCTCGAGAAGAGAGCCAGAGAGTAATTTCTCAGTGTACATCTCTCTACTAATTTTTTTTTTGCCAACCTCCCATCTAAATTAGATCAAGTGGTGATCAGACGAGTCGATTCTCCGAAAAGCATCTCCGTCTGACCGGATCTAGTCTATATGAGAAAAGATATAGCCTATGATCCTTGTTTATTTTGCTAGTGTATCTACTCGACCATTCATATTCCGAGGAATATGAAACAAACTCACATCCTCGAAATCCTCTTGTAATATCTGGAACACTTTGATCTCTGTCATGAAAGTCAGCCAATCCTCCGGGTTTGTAGTCATGTCTACTAATTCCAAGCAGTCTGCCTCAAACCGTATCGAAGTTATCCTCATGTCTCTCATACATGAGGCGGACCAAAGTAAACCTTCCATCTCAGCATGCAAAGCTGAGAGACTCCTTCTGCACGCACGTAATCCGAAGACTTCAGAACCAATTTGATCCTTAAGATTCCACCCTAAACCACTAACACCTACCATTATCGATCCACGACGCATCAATTTGGCAGGTGAGAATTCGGGGTATCCAAGGGGACACGTCTTAACCTCTGTAGGATTTTCATGATCCTCGTTTGTTTCTTCCTTTTCATTAGCCTTCCTCCAACATTCTACCTTAAGAGACGTGTGTTGGAGAGTGTCAATCGGGGAAACGACTTTCCCATTAAAGATTTTGTCGTTCCTCGCCTTCCAAATGTACCTACATATCCATGTGAAGGTATCAAATTATGGTCTCAGTGGAGCCAGCTCTTTTCTCTCCCAAAAAAAAGTTCATGTTTTAGTATATAAATGTACTCGGGAAGTCACCTGGAAGGGACGAATAGTCCGATAAAGCCCAAACCTGCAGGGCTGGTAGCATTCAAAAAGAAGATTATTAACCGACGCCACTGGGCCGGCACATCTAGCACAACTCCTATATGTGCCCAGATGTCTATAAGTGAGTACTCTCTCTACCGTCGCCACACAGCCCGAGATAGCCTGCTACAAGAAATGTTTCATCTTGCTTGGAGCCTTTATCTTCCACACGTTGCTATAAAGGCTTGTGATACATGGTTCTAGAACCTCTTTCATGAACAAAAGGGATCTCTCTACTAAGTTATACGGGCTCATTCAAGATATTGAATATTTCATCCGTTTCATTTTACTTGTTATTTTAGGTTTGTGCTGAATTAAGAAAAAAATTATTTTGCATATTTTCTTTATAAAAATACCAATAAACCATTTCAACTAATATAAAACAGCTTATAAAATTAATAAATTTTATCTTAGAATCATCAATCGACACTTTTTGAAACAAAAAGTTTCCTCTACAATGACAAATAAACTAAAATGGGGAGAATATCTATCATTCTCCTTTTTTTATTGCAAGTTTTTTGTATATCCCAAAATGCCTCAATGTTATGGTGGACTCTTTTACAAAATAAACACTTTTGTGCCTCTTCTTCACCATCTTCCTAATTTAGAATGATCTGATTTTATTATAGTTGGTGTATAAAAAAACTGAGGGTTGGGTTTACAAGAATAGAAATATAACAGGAACTATCATAAAAAGTTTAGATATTAACGGAGTGCCAAGCATGGTTCAAAGCAAATGAGATGGAAATTCCGGTCTCCACTGGGAACGGAGGAGAAGAAGACCAGACCTTAAGCTTGGGTAATATATGCATGGTGGATGGATCTTGGACTTCTACAAATGCTTTCAGTGGTTGTGGATGGGTGTTGAATGATAATAGCGGAAATAACAAGTTATTGAGGCTGTGTAACTTTGATCGAGTGGAATCGGCGTTGCATTCAGAGTTGGAAGCACTGCGGTGGGCAATGGAGAATATGGTTCAACATTCGCCATGTCAGAGCTTTGGAACTGATTGTAAGGAGATGATCGAGATGCTCAGGAATCCTCACGCATGGCCTACCTTTTCAACAGAACTGGAAAAACTGGAGAGGCTGAAGACCTGCTTTCCTGATTTTAAGATTTTTTATGTTCCTAGAGTACAGAACGGCGTTTCTGATTCTCTAGCTAAGACAGCTAGGTCTTTTTATCGTAAGATTGTGTTCGTTGGTTGTTCTATTCCGGTTTGGACTCCCAGACCACCTCAAGTTCTTTGAGTAATAGAGCAGTCGTTTGATGTAAAAAAAAAAAAAAAAAAAACACTTTTCAATTGTGTGAAGTGGAATACAATTGGTCTTTGTGAATTATATTAAATATATATGTTATCGAAAACAAAGTTATCCACATCAATGATTTCTCAACTGTAGTTTTCATTATTTATATTTTATACGATCCTAGAAATAAATATCAATGTATCTTTCACGGTGTTTATATTATTATTTTTCTCATTTAATATATGTTTCTACTATTTTTTGGAAAATTAATAAATCAATTCCCAAACTATTTTACAATAAAATACCTAATCAATCAGGAATGAATTGGTACAACAATATATAAAACTGAAATCTAAGCAAAAAGTGAAATACAACCAAATTTCCTAATAATCTCACTGTTTCTTTGTATTCAATTTCGATATATTCATAAGTTGATTAGGATACATCATCTTAAATTTATAAATTAAATACGATAAATGTTCATACAAAAACCCAATCTGAGTAACTTCTCAACAAGAAAAAATATATGAGCAACCAGTTCTTAGCTCAAGCAGGAGTTCTTGGAAAAAGAAAATTTCCACACACACATTAGAAAATATATAACACAAACATATAGTTTAATACACACAAATACTGATACGCAATGAAAACCTCACATAGACACACAAAAATTTGCCCAAAAAAAAAGACACAAACACAATCAAAAGACAACTATCACACGGACCAATTGCAACACATCTGTGTTTTAAGCCAACTTGCATGTGACATTACATGTATCGTTAATTTCGGTGGGAGATGAAAGTATAAAAAGTTTCCGGTTATTCGGGTCAACCACTCGAAGAACACAAAAATCGTCTTGAGATGCTTCTTTACTGCAATTTGGACGTATTATCTCACCATATGATTTATTTGTAGACCGTAACATATTATAAGTCCATGCACCTGCCAATGCTCCGACAATAGGTGCAACTATGTATACCCATAAATCCTTATAACATCCCCATATATATGCAGGGGCCAAGCTTCTTGCTGGATTCATTGATGCTCCCGAGATTGGCCTAATCGATTAACAATCATTTTGTTTTGCAAATTTTGTTAAAACATTCATAATTACTTTGTAATATATATTACAATGGTTTTCGATATAAGTACCCGCCGAACAAGATGTCGAGTACTACGGTCGCACCAATCGCAACGCCTGCGAATGATCTGTTGGCTCGTTTATCAGTAGCTACAGCCGAAATAACAAACAACAAGTTGAAAGTAGCGATGAATTCCACTACGAACGCCGCCGTGTTTGAACTTGACGGGTGGTTTCCCACATAAATAGAGCCTTTGAGGCTACAACCGTCATTGTTCAGCTGGAACATGAGCCGGATAGATTCTATCGCTAAGGTTGATCCGAGAACTTGAGCGGCAATATACCCAGGAACCTATATAAAGAAATTGATCATAACTTTATATTATACATACAGTTTATGGCTCTAGTTGGTAAATACTACGATATTAAGGAAAATGATAAAAAAGTATATGCATAAGTAAGATATGAGAAAACGTTTTGATTTGTTTAGATATCCTCGGAAAGACATTTTTTTTTTTTTTTTTGCACTTTTCATATTGCGAAATCATCTTGAGTGAATAAAAGATGTTATTCTGCATAAATGTATATGATTCACGTAAATCATATTTTCTCACTTCTTTTTTTTTTTTTACAACGAAATGCTGATCTATTACTCAAATTTGAGGTGGTCTGGGGATCCAGACCGGAATAGAACAACCAACATACATGATAATCCTATATTATCACTTCGTCCACAGCATCATGTCATATAAAATCCTATATTATTTTTAGATTACAATAGTAAAAGGTATGATAATAATATAAGAACTGAATTCTATAGTATGGTTTTTTTGTTTCGTCACCTGTTTTAATGGAAATCTTCTAGAAGAAGCAAGCGCAATGGTAATAGCAGGGTTGAAATGTGCACCGGAGATATGACCTATTGAGTAGGTCATAACCATTACGGTTAGACCCCATACCAAAGCTATGCCAGGAAGTGTCACCGGTTTACCGTACGTATCATTTACCACGATTGCCGAGCAGCCGGCAAATACCAGAGAGAATGTCCCCACAAACTCTCCAAACAACTAGAGTGTACAACAATACGATTTTAATTATATAACAATAAAACCAAATTTTAAGTTTATTAGAAAACTCAATTTCACCAATCATACATATAATAACTAAATACGAATTTGAGTCACTGGTATTGATCTGCTCGTTTTCAATAATCTAAGACAGTAGCTACGAACAAGAATAGTTAACCAAAGTATTAAACTCTTTTAAACTACGTAATATAATCAAAAACTCAACCCGACAAGTATATAGATGTTACTTCTGTTTATTATCATACTGTCAAAACTGGACATGCATATCATTGTCTCGATAAAATCAAGAAAGCATATCATTACCTTTTGAACGAAGGATATGAATACACGAGGGCGGGGAGAATCATCATCTTTGATGTCTAAGATGACGGTTTGTGTCTGAGCAGTAACATCAGAGATATGGGCCATTGATGAGAGACTTTTCTCCAAAAATGGTTTGCTTATTCGAGAACTCTAGTTTGTGTTCTTTTATAAGCAAATGATGAAGTTGATCTATATATTCTATACCGCATGTTGACGAATTCGTCCTAGAATAAAGACTGATTTTTATAATTTTTAACACCCAGATAGATGAAAATAGCCAAATTTAAAAAGTTGCATAATATCATAGTAAGGCGGACCTAAGGAATTGTGGCATGGGCCAGGTACATAAATTTAAAATAGTTTAAGTTTATAGAAGTTTTATCAACAATTCAGCATGCAGGTTAAATCTTCTTTATATTATACGTTGCCCTTATTCAATTGCCAGGTCACGTTGACGTGGGACTTTAAATAGTTTAGTTTATAATGGTTTTACACAAAATAAATCAGCAGGTTAAATCTCCCTTAATATTTTTTTGTTATTGTATAGTATGCCACAATAATACGTTTTAGATCTGAGTTCATATTTCTTTATTTTTTGTCACAAAGGTAAGGCATGTGATTTGTGGTTCTTTAATTAAGAAACATGTAGAGCATGTAAAACTCTGCGATAATAAAATATCGATTGGATTTTCTACAGGAACATCAAATAAAGTTCTTTTATAATAATTAGCTTTACAACTATAAGTACTTTCAAACTACTGCTAAATTCATATAAATGGTTGAGCAATTTTTACAAAATATCCAAAAGGTAAAATTCATCTGATGAATAAAACATAGACAAAACTCTTAAAAAAATAAATATCCAAAATATGAGAAGTATGTTGAGTGTGCAGATTTCACGACTAGGTTGACATTGACAGATCTAAGCGCTTCCCTCCTCAAGAATTGGAGAGGTTAGAAATTTCTCGCAAAATAACATTGGCGGCAAGTGGAATGCATTTTTGTAGGATAAGTTTATTTAAGTGCATTTTTTTATATGATCTCATCAAAAATTTACTATGATATAATGAAAAAATAAATCAATGTCACATATTCTATTTTTTGAATAAAAGATATTTTGTTAAATTTTCTATTTCTTAACATACATGAATACGGATGAATATGCTGAGTAGGATTTACGATTTCACTAATATTCTCAATATTCATTCCATTTAGTTTTTAGTTCTACAAATACTATTTATTTTAGGGAATTATGCTAATATAGAACAGAAAAACAGACTTCATGTCCTTTTAGTATAAAATATTTTTTGTCCATTTTTTCTCTCTTTTACCCTTTACATTTATAAAAATTAATGAAATAAATAGTTATATGACTCGAAAAATATTTAAAATACAAAGAAGTGATGAAATGCCTATATACACAAACTGATATTTTTTTATTTTTAAAAACTTGATATATTAAAAACTTTTAATTACGATTCGAAGGAAAGTAGAATTTATATTCTACAAAATATCGATAGTAGAATTCATATTCTACATTAAATAGTAAACTCTACATTTTTAGAACCTATATTATACGTTTATATAGAACTCTACATCTTCTAGAATTTATATTCTACGTTTATATAGAATTCTACAAAAAAAAACTGAATGTGGGTTCTATGTTTTAAACCACTTCTACAAATCTCAGAATACGTAATCTACACATAACTCAAACATCTACTAATAGTAGAATTTGCTTATAGTGACACATTAGTATTTCTACTATCTGTAGAAGGTACCTTCTACGGATAAGATAAAACAAAACTCGAAAATTTTGGAAATTAAAAATATTCTAAAAATATTTGTTAATAATTGCAATTTCCTTAAACATGGGAACCGATTTCTTACGTGAAAAAATCCTTTTTGTGTCAAATCCAAAAGCCTAGCTTCTTCATCCAACCTAGTCTCCATTGTTTTTCTTTTGATTTTCACATATTTTCTTGTATGATGCATATCTATACCACCTGTGGTGTATGGGAATTAAGTGCTACAACGGGATGGGTGTTTTCGCCTGATGAAAAAAGGATTTGATGTAAATATCTTGGATACAAATATGACATAAGGACAATCAACCCTGCTGAATCCATCAACTCTACTTTGCATTCACCAAAAGAATATCCAGTGATTCCTTTGTTGGACAATATCCATCAACTCTAATTAAAAGTCTGTTTTCAGCTTCTCTGTTATGCATTGCTATCAGTTTCATAGGATTTTTGGTTCTAAAATCTTTGAAAATTTGTTTTCAGTGTCACTCTGATACATTACAATCATGTTTTCGATTTTCTTTACAATATGATGTTTTCAGTTTCGTAAATATTAAGAGCAGAACAGAAAGAACCAGAAAATCGACATATTCATTGTAAGAACAAAACTCTAAAAACCAAAAAAAGCATGTTAGGAGATCGTAAGAACATAACACAAAGAAACAGTAGACTGATTTCATCTGCAAAGATACCTGGCAAAAGTCCATCCTTAGCCATTGCCATGAAGATTCATGGCTGATAAAGAAAAACCCAAAACAGTGTCAAAAACCATGACCCACGCGTAGACTAGCATATAGCTAGAAATATCAGTAACAAAAAAGAATTGAAGTTGAGCTTTTCAAAACAATAAGAATTGGTTAGTACCTGAGCCAGAAGCGAACCCAACAAACTTGCACACATAGCAGTTATTACCCCAGTAGTTAAGATGTACCTGAAACATATATGAAAGTAGTATTTATATTATGTTCACTCTCATGAAATAGAGCTGTTTCAGCTCAAAAAGAAGTATCATACTTACACTGCCCATTGCATCCCACTGTCTCCAAATGTAGAGGAGATAGGAGTATCAGGATCCAAAGTATAGTAAGGGACCAATCCAACAATAACTACAGATAAAAGCATATATAAATGCAGCATATCAGTAATGCAATCTCAATCCCCAACGGAAAATCCCTTTGAGGATTTTTAACCTGTTGTGGAAATTACCAAAAGTTTAAGAGCTTAACAGAGAAAATTGGCAGAATTATGAAATAAAGAGATCACAATACTAGGACTAAACATCCTCTTCTGTAACTATTTATTTCAATACAGATTCTTAAAAGAGAGTCATTAGAGGAGAAAAAACAAATGTATATACCTCCTCAGCTGTGCTTGTTACAGTATCAAATCAAATTTATGGGAAGAACACTACAGCAGATCCAACGAGAATCCCATTTAATTCAAAAGGAAAATACTTGTAAAGACATTGACCTTTAAAATTATTATGTGACACATAACTTAGCCACAATAGAAGAAGAAAATCATAGATTAATTTACCCATCAGGAAGATCATATCCAGCCCAGCCAGTCTTGAAAGCTAAATATCCACCAACTACTATGATGAACATCAATGTGCAAACATTTACTGATGCTACAATTGCTTGTACTAATGAGCTCTGTCAAGACAAAAAAATAAATAAACTGCCCTCAATACTCTGTAAAAACGATCTAACAATCCTGAAATGAATATTTGAAATGTAAGTACCTCCATTATCCCAAAGCATAGTAGTATTGTAAAAATAATAACCAGCAGTGCTGCACATGGATCAACCACAATACCAAGTCCGGGTATGGTTTGTCGAGCTAAGAACACATGAAGTTTGTCTGACCCTCCAAAAAAAGATGCCTAGAACAAGAACACTCGTCAGAATCGAATGCGAGTATACGTATAACTCAAAGAGAATTACCAGATTTGGAGATATGCCACGTGCAATGGCTAATCCACCAATCTTATAATCCAACACTAGTTCCCAACCAACCAACCAAGCAATCCTATGCAATAAGAATATCTAGAATCTCAGGTATGTTTCAGTAAAGTTTTCTGGCATTAGAATCCTATCTAGTCCATACCCTTCACCAAGACAAATATAAGCATAATGATAAGCACTCCCAGCAGATGGACATCGAGAAGCAAGCTCAACATAGCAACAAGCGGAGAGAGCAGCTGCTACACCAGCGATGAAGAAGGATACAACAAGAGCACGTCATGTGTGTTGTCTAGCTACTATCCCCACAAGAATATACACTCCTGCTCCAATTGTTGTTCCAACTCCTTCAAAAAGTCAACAAAGGAAGTAAATGATCAATTTAATATACAAAAGCACAATCAAACGTTTGGATCTCTATCTCATACCAATAGCAACAAAGTCAACGGCTGTTAGTTTCTTGGCAAGCTGATGACGATGATCTCCATCGTGTTTTTAATATGAGGAGAATCAACTTGTTTCCTTCTCACAACACTGTTCAAACCACCCCATGAACCCTTCCTTGAGACAATCTCCTTCCCATCTCCTTGTGTTCTTGTCAAGAGAGAGAGAAAGAGAGAGGCAAAAGGAGAAATCGCAAAATTAGGGTTACGGGAAACATAAAGGGTTTTTGTTCCCTTTCCCTTGTTTTTAATTTTTCTTATTTTTATTTTTAATTGATTTATTTATTTTCATTAATATAAGTTAAGTTTAATTAAATTAATCTAGGGTTAGTTTTGGGATTATCGAAAGAATTATACTATTCGGACATATTAATGCAGGTTTATACTAAGGGGACATGAGGCATGTTTTTTTGTTCTATATTAGCATAATTCCCTTTATTTTATTCAGTACCCCTCTTGAGATAAATCAGTTAAACCATGATTTTTTTTCTAAACTGTAAATATCATATAATGAAAACAAAATTTTACAAGGTAATATCTTAATGTTTGAGTCATCTTGGCAAAAAGAAGCAAAAAAAAGATAGACCATGCAGTTTACTAAACACTAACTTCCTATCTGATCTACATGGTCATAAGAGAAGAGAATTTTTTCCGAAATCTTCTTAAAGAAATAATGTTCTTCATCTCTTTATCAATCTCGCTGAACACCGTTGCTGCTGGTATTGAAGTCTTGTTATGGACTCTGTTTATCCGCTGCTTCCAGAGATGATAAATCACTGTCTAAATTGCTAATTTCTTGAGGAGGGTGCACATGGAGGACGGAGCATTTCTGATCCAAGATAGCAGTTCAGACCATGAGGTGATCACTGCTTTAGGATACTGGCATCGCAGAAAACTTCCCTCCATACATCTTGACTGTAACCGCATGATAAGAGGAAATCTCTGGTTTCATCATGCACAGAACAGAAGGGGCAGGAAGGTGAGATGGCCATTCCCCAAGCTGCAAATCTATCTCTTGTGGGCAAAATATCATAGTTTGCTATCCACATCATGAAGCTTAGCTTTGCTATTGCACCT
The DNA here is from genome assembly GCA_932364175.1 of Eruca vesicaria subsp. sativa. Lineage (NCBI taxonomy): Eukaryota > Viridiplantae > Streptophyta > Magnoliopsida > Brassicales > Brassicaceae > Eruca > Eruca vesicaria. The sequence continues at coordinate 5,414 of CAKOAT010101822.1, read as the reverse complement.
TTGAACATACCACATCAAACTAATCTCGAACTTGCTCCTTGGGTCTGAGCACTTCCCAGGTTGATGAGGACCTGAAAACAAATAGAGAATTATCACCAGCAACCCATTCATATTCATCTAAAACATCAAGATCAAGTGGGGGTGAAAGAGTTGTAAGGTATGCATGGAGCTCTACTTCCTTTTGCGGACGAGGGTGCGGCAGAGACCAAGATGAGCCTCTAATTGTGTCTGCCACAACAGCATCCTTTCTGATACGCAGTGCACGAGGGCCGGAGGGACCAATATGTGTTATAAGCTGACCCATAGGAGTCCACACGTCGTACTAGAAGCTTGTGTTCATTCCATTATCCAGTCTGGTTCTGACAAACTGCAAAGCTAATGGGAGTAGGTCGAGAAGTTTCCTCAAGGTCCAGGAGTCTGAGGCAGATGCAGTGATGGTCCAGAAAGAATACTCATGAAGATGAGTGCTCCAATGCCAATCAGCCCAAAGGGAAGGGGATTTGGACAAAAGAATCCAAATAAATTTAAGGCAAAGCACTTGGTTCCAAACCATGAAGCTTCGAAGTCCAAGACCTCCTTTCTCCTTTGGTAAGCAGACTGTATTCCAAACTATCTTCGTTATGGGTCTCTTTTCAGTACTACCAGACCACAAGAACCTCGAGCAGAGAGATTCGATTTGTTTGATGCAACCTTTGGGCAGTATGAATGCAGACAACCAGAAGTTGACAGTTCTGAAGATGACCGTCTTGAGAAGCTGTAGTCTACCTTCGAGTGACAAGAGCTTTGCTGACCATGACTGAAACCTACTGTTGAGCTTTGTCATCAATGGGTAGTACTCTCAGATTTTTAGCTTCCTGCTCATGAGCGGAAGGCTTAGATACCTGATTGGGAACTGACCAGAAGTGAAACCATAGTTAGTGATGGCAATGGTTTCAATTTGGTCCAAACCCGAGGTAAACAACTCAGTTTTGGTGGTGTTCATGTGGAGACCGGACAAAGAAGCAAAATCATCAAGACATTCCGAGATACCGTGCAGGCTGTTACTTGATCTGTCAAAAAAGACCATAACATCGTCTACGAACATAAGATGAGAGATCTTCAGCTCCTCCGTTCTCAGGTGGTAGCGAATGTCCCCAGCTTCATATCTGGAATTGAGCAACCTAGAAAGGCATTCCATGGCCAAGACGAACAAATACGGCGATAAAGGATCTCCCTGACAAATCCCTTTGGTACTTTGAAAGAACACACCAGAGACTCCGTTCACTGATACAGAGAATGAGGCCGTTGACATGCATTCTTTTATGAGACTGATGTATCTGTCGGGGATATCTAGAGCCTTAAGCAAAGCTAAGATGAAGTCCGAACGAAGCCAGTCAAAATCTTTCCTCGGGTCAACTTTTAACATATCTCTAGGGGTGTTAGCGTTTTCGAGTTATAGCCATTCACTAGGTATGTTGCAAGCAGGACATTTTCAGCTAACAGTCTACCAGGAAGGAATGCCGATTAGGATTTCAAGATCATTAGGGGTAGGATTTCCTTTAAATGTGAAGCCAGGAGCTTTGTAGACCGTGTTTAAGCATGATATTGGTTTGAAGTCCGTCGTGAGAGATGCATTAGCCTTCTTCAGTATGAAAACCAAATTTTCTGAATTCCATTGCTTGAGTAGTTTTCCTGAGTGAAAGAATTCCAGAATCGCTTCAGTAATCTCTGGCCCAATGATTGGCCAAGTAGCAGTGAAGAACTCATCTGAGTATCCATCAGGTCCTTCAGTTTTATTTTTTTGGCAAGGAGAAGAAAGCATCCTTGACATCATTAGCATTGAAAGCCTTGTCAAAACCCAAGACCTGATACGGTGAGCATTTGAAGTTGAATAGTATATCCAAGTCGCTCTGAACAAACATTGGAGGAGACACAGTACTACCCAGCAAGTCAGAGAAGTAGTCAATACATAGTTTTTGAATGCCAGCTTGAGTTTCAACTCTCTCTCCCGATTCAGAGGTGAGGAAGTGGATGTGGTTTAAGGCCTGGCGAGAAGCAGCATAGCGATGGAAGAGAGTGGTGTTGCCATCACCAAAGGAAAGCCAATTTATTCTGGATCTCTGGTAATAGAATGAAGCCTCAGCAGTCGATAGTTCCTCCCATTCTTCCAAAGCTTTAAGCTCAGATGTGGCGTTGCTAGTGGAAGGGTTATTTAGCATCATAGCTTGAGCTCGGAGCAAGTTTTCACGAGCTAGGGCAGTTTTCTTCTCAATCTCTGAGTAATTCTGCTTGCTAAATTCTCTTATGACATTCTTTAGCAGCTTGAGCTTTCTGGATACTTTGTACATGGCCGAACCTGTAACGTTGAAAGTAAACCAGCTAGCATAAACCGTATCTAGGAACTCAGGATTTTTAAGAAGATAATTATAGAATTGATATGGTTTTCGAGATCTTATTCTGTCAGGTTCCAAAATGATAGAGATAACGGCATGGTCAGAGAAGTCTGGACTCCCAAAGAATGCCACTGACGAGGGAAAGACATTATACCACTCATCATTAACCATATATATGTCAAGCTTCTTTGCCAGTGGAGCAGATTTACGCTTGTTCCACCAAGTGAAGGTGGTTCCCCTGAAGTTGAGATCCTCCAAACTAGCCTCCAGAAGGCATCGATTCAGTTCCCTTATTTGATTATCCATGTTCAGAGACGATGGAAGAGAATGCTCAGAAGGATCACGAATTTGATTAAGATCTCCCATAAGCAACCATTGTGGGAACAGAAATTCACACTTGTCGATTTCCGTTAAATAAGGAAACTTAGGAAAACCCTAATTTCCCAGAGGAACCGGATCTCTTCGAAAGCCAACGATAAGTAACCAAATAAATGCGGAAAAATATGAAAAACGCAATAAAACGAATTTATAAAGAAAGTCGATCTTATTTCCGATTCGCGTAAGAGCGTTGCGATCATTACAAGGAATTACAAAGGCTTTGGCCGCAGGGGCCATCAGCGAGTTACAAACATAAAACCCTAGATCTAGTCGAGTCGCAGCTCGATAACTAAAGACGGAAAAATATAGGAAAAAAGGTTTGATTGATTTCGGACTGAACCTTATGAAAGGCTGCCTACGTACCACTTTCGGGGATCAAGTCGAACGTAGTTCAGTTGATAGAGCTGGACCAGAGATCGAACTGCCTGGGCGAGTTCGTCTAGTAATTGAGCGCCAGTCATAGAAACCGAACTTGTCGAGAAAAAGCCTAAGTTTCTAAGTGCGGAAAATTCTAAGTCTAGAAAAGTTGAAAAAGTCTCAGATGAGAGCTCTGAAATTCGTCCCTTTGCTTCTGCCCTATGCCTCATGCATATATACTCCCTTCCTAGGCGGTTTAGTCATTCCATTTCGCCCAGATTCGAGTTTAATGGCAATCTTCCATTTATCTCGATCTTTCCTTTTTTTTCCCGCGGAAATCTTCTATTTATCCTCAAACTTGACATTTATCTTCAAGTTTGACATTTATCTTCTTTATGCGAGTAAATCTCCAAAACGTCGTCGTATCTTCGGGTTGAACTTCGTTTAAAGTCGCGAGTGGCTTTTATCGCGTTTTATGACTTTCCGAGCCGTTTTGCGATAAATCCGTTTTACGATAAATCCGTTTTACGACTTTAGATGAGATCATTTCCTGATACGATTCCGTTTTTAGATAAGTTTCTCGAGTTAATCGAAAGCTAAGCAATGTTCTATGTTTTGATTAATCGTTGCCGTTTTCTACGATTTACTCGGGGGTTTATTAAAAACGCGTTTTGTACGATTTTTACGAAAAATCTCGAATAAATCGTATAGTTTAGGCAATATTCGGTGTTTCGTTTAACCGTTGCCGTTTTATACGATTTCCTCGAGTTCTTTTCGAGAAAATGAAGTTTTACGGTTTTTATCGTAAAACTCGAACGATAAGACGGATCGAGACGAAACGGGAGACATTTCGACCGTGATTCGGAATACGATCGTGTCGAAGGACGTATGCCTTGAATCAGGGATGTGGGAGATCGAGGCTCGGGATGGTCGGCTCGACGTACGGCAAGCTAGTTCAGCTTGGCCAGGTTGCCATATGACGAACTAGGCGATAAGAACCTGTGGGGCAAAGTCAGCACCTCTTAGTTCGCCGTTGGGGAGTCTCTAGGTCGCCTGATGGCGAACTAAGCCAGCTTGGCTTGGCGAACTAGTCGGGAAGCTCCTAGTTCGCCTGCTGGCGAACTAAGCAGGCGAACTAGTTGTGACTTGTTCGCATTTTGCGGCGGTTTCGGTTTTTCGCGATTTTGTAAAACGATTCTCGAGTTTTATAAAACGATCTTTGAGTTTTATAAAACGATTCTCGAGTTTTATAAAATGATTCTTGAGTTTTATAAAACGATTCTTCAAGTTTTTATAAAACGATCTTCGCGTTTTATTAAACGATTCTTCGAGTTTTATAAAACGATTCTTCGAGTTTTATAAAACGATTCTTCGAGTTTTATAAAACGATTCTTGAGTTTTATAAAACGATTTGTTTTATAAAACGATTCTTCAAGTTTTATAAAACGATTCTTCGAGTTTTATACAACGATTTCTTTTATATTTTATGCGGAGACTTTTTTGCCATTGATTCCGTTGTGACCGATTTTGACACCAACAGTTAGCCCCCCAGCTCGCTAGAATCTTGAGCCTTTAGCGTAAGGTTTGGCGGCTTTATTAAAAATCAGTTTGTGTTTTTAAGAACGTGTTTTTATTCGTATGAATGTAGCGGGAAGATTATGAGTTGATATTGAGGGAGGTCCGTGAGTTGTCGTCTCGCATTCCTTTTTCCCTTAGTGTATCGCCTTGTTCGTTTGCCCGTTTTAGGATGTTTAGTAAATCGAGTGAGCGTTTAGATATAGACGAAGAGACATGCCTTTAGGATCTCGTTTCATGCCTTGAGACGTTAGTGACCAGTGTGCTGGGTTTACGGCAAGACCTAGGTTTACTTTCGGATTGAGGCTATGCGATGACTAGTCGGCTTTCATTTTGCCTGTTGCGATTTTAACCTGATCCCATACCGATTCAGAATCCGCGATAGGTTCTCGGCTTATATGATTCGTCTGGTTGGAACCGCGCATCTCACCGGGAACAATTTCTAAGTTGCCCGAAAGTGCTGACCAAAAGTTTGGATTTCTTTTATAGCGCTATTACTCTTGTGTCGGGTGTTCGAGAGCTATCTCTATGAAATAACTTAAGTTTGTTTAGGACTGTTGCGAGTTTGTTGTGATCAGCAACAAACTTTTTAGGCGATAAATGTTTACGTTGTTTTGGCCTTCGCGAAGGATACGTACGTTAAGAAGTTTTGCGTAATTTTATAGTCGCGGACGGACTGTTAGGTCTTCCAAGAAAATGACTTTATCGAGGAAGGTATTTATGTCGAAAAAC